>PVKN010013906.1:0-19588 GCA_004027915.1 Capromys pilorides | reverse complement strand
TCCGCATTTTTTTTTTTTTTTTTCTTTTGGCAGAACTAGGGATCAGGACCTTGCGCTTGCCAGGCAGGCACTTATGCCACTGAGCTATAACCCTAGCCCTCTACTGTGTTAAATAGTAAAATAAAATAAAATAATTTTCTCATTTGATAAGAGTGGCTGAGTTACTCCCTTCAGTGGCGGCATGAAGTCTTCCAAGGTACGGGTTGTTTCTAGTTTGTCTTTCTGACACTGTCACTAGTTTCGGCCTCAGAGTGGCAGCTGTCACCATTTCAGCGGTTGTCACACTTCCAGACACCACATCCTCACGGGCCCAGAGGCAGAAATGAGAGCTCTGCTTTATATGTCTACAGCGACCTGCGTAGAGACACACAGATGATTTCTTCTTATTCTTTCCTGTATACCGTGGAAGGCCTCACCTAGTGACACTTCAGCAGGTTACCCCCGGCCTTGCTGTGGTGAGACCTGGATTTCACACTCCTATCTCAGCCTGTCTCCAGCAAGGGACCTCATGAGACTGGACGGGCTCCGCTTGCTGCACTCCCTGCAGCCACAGCGGAGACCAAGCTCATGTCCTTAGATGCACTAGACAGGAAGGAGAAAAGAGCCAAATTAAAACAATTAAAAATGGCTATTTTAGAGCCAGGTGTGGCGGTGCACGCCTGTAATCCCAGCACTTGGGAGGCTGAGGCAGGAGGATCGGTGTGAATTCGAGACCAGCCTGGGCTACAAAAATGAGTTCAGAGCCAGCCTGAACTGCATAGTGAGACCCTGTCTCAAAAAGATAAAAGAAAACAAAACAATCAAAACGGCTGCTTTGCTTGTGTGATGGGTGGTGGGGAGGGCGTTCTTTCTTTGAGATGCTCATGTGAAGCAGAGTTCGAATGTGGCTAGGAGGCAACAAAGCACTGAAATGAAAAAAAATATCCCGAGTCTAATCACGCTGGATCTGGCATGCGTTCCCCAGCCTTGAGGACATGACAGTTCCAACCTGTTCTGATGCAGGGGTCGGAGATTTGATCCCTGTGCCTGATATGCTGGTCCCGCCCCCCATGGCCCACTGAGACACTGCGATCAAGACTGGGCTGGGTGTGCTGGTGCTGCCTGTAATCCCAATTCTTGGGAGGCTGTAAACAAGCAGATCACTATGAATCCAATCTAGCAGTGAGACCCTGAACACCCTGTGGACCCTTCCCTAAAATATAAAATAAATAAAAATAAAATAAAGTTCTATACAAATACACTGTATCTGGCTTTTAACGCATATTTCTTTCTTCCCGTTTAAGAAACTGAGATTTAGAGAATTTAAGTAACTTGTGTAAAGTCACATAACTTATAAACAAGTGTTAAATGGAAAATTCCTTGGACCAATTAAACTTAGCAGAGTTTACTTGAACCAAGCAAAGCAAAGCAAAACAGAAACAAGGCACGAATCTGACAGTTCCCAGAATCCACAGAGGCTCTCAGGACTTGAAACCAACCCGATCCGAGGGCGCTTAGAGAGCCTGGATGCTCCATAAAGAGGCAGCTTAGCTAAGTGGCCCTTTGGCTTCTGGCAGCTAGCTGAGAGGCAGCCACTGTGATTGAGCGCTCCGCTCCGTCGTTTTGGCCGGAGGCATGGGCCTCACGCAGGAGCCTCAGGCAGGCCCCACTGATGGCTGCCTACCAAGTTTACGGAGCAGAAGGAGAGCTGGAATTCAAAGCAGAACCCACACCCTGACACACTCCAGAGCTGGCCCAACACCCCCTCCTCTGCAGCCCTGCCTGCCTTTCTGACTCTAGCTTCCCAGTTGGTCCTCAGTCTGGGGCTGCGAGGCTCCTCTGCTCCTCCAGTCCTGGAATGCGCATGCTTGTTATTTATTCTCCCAGCCTCCCCCAAGTTGAGGACTGTCTCTGCTTCTCCCCCTCACAGTGGCAGTGAATCTACGGCACACATGCTGCAGCAGACCCTGGTTATCACTGAAAGTTGTAAAAGGTTTGCCTTCACTGCCCTGCAACCTATGCTGTGCTCTTTAAATGAGTCTCCCTCTCTTCTGCACATTGGGCTGGGCTTTCCTCCTCAGGAGAATGTACCTCCTTTTCTTTGCATACTCAGGATGTAGCCACACCCTTAGTACCCGGAAAACACTGAGAATAAATAAAAGCTCAAATTTTAGACCCTGCCACACCAAGGTTTCATGGAGTTCTACCTTGAACACGTACTAGCCGTGTGGCTTTAGACAACTGACTCAATTTACCTAAGCTGTAATCCCTTCACGCACAAAATGAAGATAAATTTTACCACAGAGTTGAGTTATGGCAAGAATTGAAATCCTGTTGGTTTAGCATAGTGCTGAGTGAATAGAAAGAATTAACTTCAATTAACTAAAGCAAAGCTGAAGATGAATATTACAGTGTTTTATAGTTTACAAGGTGTTTGCTTGTACATTTTCTAGTCTGATCTTCACAACTGTTGTAGGTGCTAGCAGCAGAACTTGGCCCAGTTGCTTGCCTTTCCTAAACTTCTGTTGCCTAATTGTCAAATTTAGCATTATTAATAAATGGGAAGCATGAAGCCTACCTCACTGTCCATCACCGAGGAACTCTCAGTAACTGTCAGCAAGCCATGCAGTACAAAAACTTTTGCTAGAAGGCCATGTGAACATGTTAGCTTGGGTAATGGCAATAGCACCTCCCTCTTGAGCTCTAGTCTCCCCATTCCTGCAGACCAGGAGCAGGGGCTGGCCTGAGGTGTCCCTCTGTCCCCTCTTCTTGTGCACCAGAATTATGACCATAGCCTAAGGGAAACACCAGCCAATGACAAAATTTCTAGAAAATGCTTTTTTGAGCATTATCATTTTCAATTTTCACTCACTTTGGTTAACTAAGAGGAACTAGTATTCTTTTAAAAGTAGATGACATTTTTCTTGTTTTGAAAATTCCGTACTATATGTATTCTTGCTTGTTACTGTTTTCCTATCTTTGTTTCTGCTATTTTTACTCTTTAAAATAAAAAAATAAAATAAAAAAAAAAGTAGACGTTGAAAAGAATAAAAGTAGATGATGTTTTTGAGGTTGAGATCAGCTATAGCACTTCCAAATTTGGGAAATTTTTGCCATTTCTCAACCAGATGTCTGCTCTCACTTTTACATGATGATCTACTTATAATGGACTTGTGTCCACATTTTCTCTGTTGGCTAGGACTCCAGTTACATTGGGTGAGGGGCCCACCTTCTCCAGGATGACTTCATTTTAACGTAGATAACTACAACATGGTCCTACCGTGGGATACTGGAAACATCACTGTATGCTGAGGCGGAGCTACAATTGAACCCCTAACAGAGGCCATCCACACACAGCAGGGCCAGCTGAGGACACATCTCAGGGGAGAATGGCTCTCCAAACATGTACCCAAGTCACCTTAAAGAGGCAAGGCCTTTCAACTTTCTCAGATTCAGTCCTCTCAGCTGCCCTAGTGTTTCAGGCAGCTGAGTTAGATAGAAATATTATAAGCAGTCAGATAGGGCTAGGCCCTCAAAGGAGATAATACAGGAGGAAAGAACTTCTGGCTGCTGTGGGGCAGAACTAAAGACTGAAGATCGAACAAATGTTGACCTCCTTAAAGATTGACATCTGAAATTGATCATCACCCCGAGGGAGCCAGAAGAATCATTAATCTGACTACTACAGGACAGTTACCTGATAAAGTTTGGTTCTGCATTCACTCCCACTTGCTACGTGACTCGCTTTCCCATTTGGTCCTGGACTTAATCCATTTTACCTTAGCAATGGTGCTTGTACCCTCATTGGTTGACCATAGCTTTGTCCCACCTCATGCCCACTTAAACAAGTTTCCATAGTTTTCACTTTAGACCTACCTCACCGGATGGTTTTCCTCTATAAAAGTCCCTGGAAAAGATAGCTTCTGGGGGACACCCACTCAGGATCCCCCCTCCTGTCCCTCTCTCAGGAGCTTTCTTTCTCTCAATAAATATGTTCTGCTCATTACCTCCATTTGTTTCTAAATTTCATTCTTCAGTTTTAGAGAACACAAACTCATCCCAGGTACTTTTCAGATTTGGGATCAGTTTTCCCTACATTGCTTAGAGGTTCCCTATTGGAGATCATCCACCCCAGATCACTAGGATTTCTGGAAAACAATCAAGTGGGGGGAGAGGTGTGGAAAAGGTTCTCTCCATGATCCTCAAAAGGAGCCGAGCCTGCTGACATCTGGCTTTCAGAAGCCTTGAAGATAGAGCCATTCACAATGCATTTCTGGGATTACAGCCACTTTGCTGTGTTTTCTGTCACAGCAGCTCTAGTAAAACAGTGCTGTCTCCTTGGGCAAGGCCTGGAGACGTGGTCAAGAGCCCACCTCTCCTGGGTTTGCTTTCTCCTTTGGGAGCCTCCTTTGCTTCAGCTGGAGTTTCACTAATCCACTGAGGAATTTTGCTTTAACCTCCTGGTTCCTGCTCCGAGAACTTGAAGAGCTTTCAGATTCTCACAGGAGCCTCATTTTCTACCCTGAGCTCTGAGCAGAGGGTAACTTCCTTGCTCTTTCCTGAAGTGACTGGAGGAATTTGAGGTGTTTGTCTAGACTCCCCATACCTAAAGGGCCACATTTTCAAACATCCAATCCAGTCTGAATGTGGGAACCTTGTAGTCCTCTACGACCATAGAAGTCACTATAATTAAAATTATAATCAGGTTCAGTTCCACCAAGTTTGCCATAAAATCAACTCATTAGTTGGATGATATAATATTACTCACTTCTGAAATGAAAATAGAACCAGCTTCAGGACCCAGACAGGAAATAGACCTTTTCTCACCTGCTATGACCCATTACCCCACTTCGTCTAGAACCCCACAGCTAGTGGCTCTTGCAGTCCCACGGAATCTGTCAAGTGGTTGTTGTTGCTACTGTGATGATTCCTCCACCCCCACTCACTTCCCCCCTCCATACTCCCATTTTTCCTTCCGTGTTTCTCAGGTGTGGCAGCCTAGGCCCTGCTCAATCCAGCAGAGCCTAGTGAAGGAGACCTGCTATCTGGGCAGCTGCATGTGTTCTGTGCAGCAGACAGGCCTCTCTCAGGGCCCCAGGCCTGGCCTCCCACATTCTGTCCCCTTGGAGGTCCTGCCCAGCATGAGCGAATGCACTTCCTCTGAACCAAACCCCTGGTCTCAAGCTCTTGCTGATTCCTGGGACTTCTTTGCCACTCTTTCACCTCATAACCCCCATTTGGATTCCTCTCCTTCAATAGTCTGAACAGTGTTTACCAGGAAGCACTCTCATTTAAGGGACAAAAGAGCTGCAATCAGACTTTGTAAAAGTAAGCACAGGCTTGTCCCCGTGGGAACACAGCCAGGCAGGGCCTTTCACTCCTCCTGACAAGGGTCAGTCTACTTTACTTTCCTTTTTTACTTGCAAAGAAAATATAAAAAACAGTACAAAAGAAAAAAAAAAAGAAAAAATACAGAATTTCACTAAATAAAATTATAGTAATTCAACAATGGTTGTTAGATTGTATATCGTTTTCTTTAAATTAGTTGTTCAGATTACCAGATATAAGCCAGTAAGAGTGGTCAAAAATTATAAAAAATTAAAAAGGAGAAAATATTTAATTGAAAAATTAATTTGAATAGAACAGCAGAAATCAGCAGTACGTTTATCCAAGCTATCCTATCTATAAACATATATATTTCTTTTTCCCATTCTTCTTTCTTTTTTTCCTCTCCCTCATTCCAGTTGTCCCTTCCCTTAGAATAGATTATTTTCCTTTCACAGTATCCATTGTATCTTTCAGATCCTATTAATTCTTTCAGGTTCTTACACTACAGAAGACAATATAATGCTCACACGTGGATCTGATTTATTTCACTCATGAGTATGGTTTCTGATTGCATCCATTTATCTATAAAAGCCTTAAGGTTATCTTTTTAGGTTGAGTAATACTACACTGTGTAACGACATATCTTTTTTATCCATTTCTCTGTTGATGGGCATTCAGGTTATTTCCAAGATTTAGCTATGACAAATTGCGCTGCTATAAACATGGGTGCACATGTATTGCTGTGGCATGGTGTCTTCAGTTGTTCTGGAAAAATCCACAGGAGGGAAATAGCTAGGTTGAACGGGACCTCTAATTCTAGTTTTTTGAGGACTCTCCCCACTGATTTCCACAGTGGTTGTGTTGTAGGCAGTTAAATTAGGTAGAAATATTATAGGCAAAGGGGCTGGGGAGATAGTTCCATGGCACAAGTGCCTGCCTGGCAAGTGCAAAGTCATGAGTTTAAATCCCGGTCCTGCAGAAAGAAAGACAGAAAGAAAGAAAGAAAGAAAGAAAGACAGACAGACAGACAGACAGAAAGAAAGAAAGAAAGAAAGAAAGAAAGAAAGAAAGAAAGATTATAGGCAGTCAAACAGGGCCAGGCCCTCAAGGAGGTAATATGGAAGACAACGTGACTATGCAGCTTCGCAAGAGGCAGCCGCTCCTGCTGTGGGCCAGACCTTGAGACAAAAGAGTAAGGAAATGCAGCCACCTACTTCCTTCAGGATGTGTATCAGGGATTGATACTCTAAATAGGTATCAATCACCTTAAAAGAGCCTAAATGAGTCAGGAACTCAACTCCAACAGGAAGAACCCTCATTCCGTGTTCATGCCCGCTTGCTATGGGACTTGCTTCCCAATTTGATTCCGATTTAGTCAATTTTACCTGAGCAATGGTGCTTGTAACCTCATTGTTTGACCACAGTTTTGTCCCATCTTATGCTCACCTAAGCGAGTTCCAATAGTTTTCACCTGAGGCCCGCATTATCACATGGTTTTGCCCTATAAGGCCCCTGAAAAAAACCAGTTTCTCGGGTAACCCACTAGGGCCTCTCTTCTGTCTCCCTCTTGGACAGAAGCTTTCTTTCCCAACAAATATTCTATTCTAAACCTCTGTGTCCTTCCTAAGATCCATTCTTCAGTTTTAGAGAACACGAACTCATCCAAGTATCTTTCAAGTTGGGAGTTTCATTTTTTCCCCTGTATCCAATATACTAGTTTACACTCCCACCAGTAGTGGAGAAGGGTTGCTTTTTCCTCCATATGTCTGTTTTCTAAATCATGAAAGAAAGACTTTCATTTTTTTTTTTTGGGACCAAGGTTGAACTCAACCTTGCACTTGTCAAGCAGGCACTTGTGCCATGGAGCTATCTTCTCAGCCCCAGAAAGACTTTTATTACATCAGGGACACATCACACACACACACATACACACACACACACACACACACACACACACACACACACTTCACACTTCACACTTCAGAGTTCTAGGGCTCTTTTGGTAGAACAAAGCATAAAATTCAAGCTGAGTGGTGCGTCACTGCACTACACCAAAGAATGAACGGCTGTGATGTTGAGATCTGAGCTTCCTGCCAGTCCTCTGAGTGCAATGATGTTCAGAATAATGGATAATACCTCTTAGTGGTAGTGAAACTTGTTTAGTTGCCGGCATACTGTTCAGGAAACTGGAGTAGAAATAAGGTGTTGGGTTTCTTTTTTTTCCTTCAGTTTTTAGGTCATTTTATACATGAATATTACTAAAGCATATTAAAACATCTCTGCCATCTGCAATAAAGTATTTGAAAGTTTTTTGGGTTCACTGAGTTGCGAGTGCCACTTTGTTTTCTGGGGACACTAGGGACAATGAGAGTAGGATGGAGGCTGAGAGTTGTGATTATCCATACTTAACCCCAAGTCATAAACTTTGAGGTTTTCTTCTGCTTGTCAGAGTTTCCTATACACAATCTTTGAAAGGACAGAGGAAAAAATAACGTCTGTACCTCATTCTTAAAAGATTCTACTGCTTCACACGCATTCCCTGCACAAAAGCATGAGTGTGGGAACCCTTCGGCTTTTTCCCTCTGAGTCTAGTACTTCATCTTCTTTGGACACTTTCCTCCCCTCTCCCGAAGCATTCCTGCTGGCGGCACATTCTAATGAAAGGAAATTGGCTTTTCAGAATTAGACCACCCAGTTCAATCGCTAATTTTCCTACATTTGGAAAATCACATAGCTCACCTCAACCCCAACAGCATCACCTACTTTAGAAGAACAATTCTTATGAGTCAAATAGGGTGTGTGAAAATTGACAATGACAATATTAAGAAAAGTATTTTCTGGAAGTGTTATCATTGGATGGTGCTCGCTGCAGCTGTGTTCATAGCTGTGGTGCACAGGAAGAGGGGACAGAGGGAACCTCGTCCATGGGCACCTCAGGCCAGCCCCTGCTCCTGTTCTGCAGGAATGGGGAGCTCAAGGGGAAGGTGGTACTACCATTACCCAAGGTAACTTGTTCACATGACCGTATAGAGACAGTGTTTGTACTGCATTGCTGAGTTATCGAGAGTTACCTTATGATGGACTGTGAGCTAGGCTTTGTATTTCCTGTTTACTAATAATGCTAAATTTGAGAATTAGGCAACGGAAGCCTAAGGCAAAGGAAAGGCAAGCAATTGGCCCAAGTTCTGCAGCTAGTAAATGTTAGAGTCAGAGTTTAAGCTCAGGGAGAATGATTTAGACCTCAGCCCGGAGCCACATGATGGGAGAACTGAGGTCTCCAGGCCAGGGATGGTGATAGCGGGCAGGGAAAGAGAAAGGGTAATTTAGGGGAGAAGAAGACCAGGGCCCCCCAGTTAGGACCTGGGAGGCAGCGCAGGCCTCCAGGCACACGCCACCAGTCTTTGGAACTCTGCTGTCTTCCAGAAGGAGTCAGACTCTTAGCTCAGGGCCACAGTGGGCCTCACAGCCCCGCTATGGCTGGCATTGCAACTTCCACAGGTAGGTAGAGAGGGGTAAGCAAGGCTGTAGCATGTGGAAACACAGCTGCAGTCTGGATTACCCCAGCTGGAGTGTATGGCCTCATCAGCTCAGCTACTACAAATGCCTTCAAAAGTTTTACTCTTAGTAAAACTTACAATTTACACCTTCAGATAGTTTCTTTTCTTTTTTTTTTTTTTAATACAAGGGATCAAACTCAGGACCTTGTGCTTGCTGGGCAGGCGCTTATGGACTGAGCTATATCTCAGGCTTAGCTTTAGATGTTTCATTCCAAGCCAAATGAGTTTATTCGAAAATAATTTTTTAAAAATTTTAATCTAATAGAAAACTGTAGTTATGAATTGTTCATTTGGTATTCTTATTTTGATAATATGTACCATATGTATTGGTTTAGATTTAAAAAAAGAATTGTAGTTATGAGCTGCTCATAGAGTCTAAGACATTAGGACATAGATTTTTGGCCCACCTGCCCAACAAAAGGCCCAGGATCAAAAAGGATGTACAGCCATAATTGAAAGAGTATAGAATTGACTGTATCCACCTGTTATAGCTGTTGTGATGTCCTGGACCACCTAGATAAAGTGGAATCATCAAAGAGCAGGTTCTTACCTGGGTCTAAAGAAGCTCTGCTAGGAAGAAAGGTTAAGTTTGCTGCCTCCCCACTGTATTCCACCAGCATCCTTACTTCTTGATTGGCCAGAACTGCATGACACAAAACTAGTACCACTAACAAATATTCTTACACAGCAAACACCGTAAATGGCTTCTCCTCGCAGTAAACTAAGTTCCGGGACTTGTCAAAGGCCACAGGGGCAGAAGATGGAAACTGGGATTCAAACCTAAATTCAGCAGAGGCAGAGTTGTGCTGTTTGCCCTGTGGCGCACTCCCTCCGGGACCTGCCCCTACCCTCAGTCCCCAGGTAAGTGGGCTGCATCAGTCGCGTCTCGGTGGGTGCTGTGTGTGGCAGCATGAGCTGCCCCAGTTCTAACAGACTCAGCGAGGTCTCTACTTTTTCCCTCTGATCCACGGAAAGGGAAGAGGCATCATCAGGAAGTACAGCCCTTGCCTGGACAAGCAGAACCTGCTGCTGCTAGCCAGAGGAGAGGGCGGTGCCAGGCTCACTGCAGAAGCAGTGTATTGTTCTGTTTTATTTTGTTTTGCTTTGTGTTGTTGAGCCAGGGCCTCACTATGTAGTGTAGGCTTCCTTGATCTTGATTATGGAGGCCAGGCTGACCTGGAACTGGTGGCATTCCTCCTGCCTCAGCCTCTTAAGTGCTGGGATTACAGGCATGTGCCACTACACCTGGCTAGCACAGTGTGTTCCTTTTTAAAAATTCTTAAAGGCACTAATGTAGGCAAAGACTTATTTATGTATTTATTTATTTATATTATGGCCATCTCAGCCTGCCGTAGGGGTGGGACTAGTGCAACATGTGGTTCTGGGGATCGAACCGCGGTCCCTGTGGTTGCCTAAGCTTGCTTAAGCAGGCATTTTAGACCGCTGAGCTACCTTGCCAGCCCAAGCTGTGTATTCTAAGGCTAACACCAACACACTCTTGGGAAGTTCCAGTCCCGTTCTATACCTAAGTGTCCAAAGGAAGTTTCTACTTCTCACCAATCTTTCTTTCTGGAATTTCGTTCCTAGGATTGGAGATTAATGTTAGCATGATAACATGCACTTCTCACTTGACTGTCCCGAGCATGAGTTATAACCCAGCCAACTTTAACACTTGGAAAAGAGGCACAGTGCCGAGTCTGAAAAGCATAACTAATGCTATATTCCCCCTGTGGCCCTGCTGCTAAAGGGCCCTGGTCTCCTAGTAGTATCGTGCCCAGTGTAAATGTGAGGTCTTTGGTACATTGTTTTTCCAGGTCTGTTCACACCTTATGGTTTTCCTGACTTAGCAAGAAGCTGCCTTTCCCCCACAAATTCTCCCACATGTTAGAGCCTGGCTAATGCTTGAAATCCCCTTTCACCTCTCTGTTCCTCTAAAGCTATCAGTTCTTTTAAGATTCAAAAGAAAGGCCAGCAAGATAGCTCAGCGGAATAAGTGCCTGCTTAGGCAAGCACAGGGACCAGAGTTCGATTCCCGGCACCACATGTTGTGTTGACCCAGCCCAGTGGGTACGCTTGAGCTGGCCACTGAGACTGGGCATGGTGGTGCAACCCTATGCAACCAGCACTGGGGAGACTGTAAATAGCAGGATCACTATGAGTCCAAGCTGCATAGTGAGACCCTATACCAAATATATTTATAAGTGAATAAGTAAATAAATAATAAAATATAATTTAAAAAAAAAAAGATTGCAAGAGGTTTTCCTGACTAGCCTCTAGCTTTACCAACTTATGAGCTCCCTCTCAGTAGGTCAACAGTTAGACCTCCCTTCGGGCCATCAGGATCCTTTGTGGCACCTTTACTGGGTTGTTGCTACATGCTTGGCCCTGGGTGCTCAGCATACTACCCAGGGCCTCTCCTCCCTGTGGACTACCTCCACAGAGAAGTTGTTTATGCTTCTGTCTCAACACCTGTCCTCCCGTGCTCTTTGAACCAACTTCAAACAGGCTCCTGACCTCACCTCTCCCCTGAAATTGTTCTTTTCATGGCCAGTAATGATTTCCATGCTGCTAAATCCAAAAGTCAATTTTCAGTCCCCCTCATTTGCCTCTGAAAATTATTTAATAAGAGCATCTGATTATAACTTCCTTTAATGAACAAGTCATATTTAAAGGAGGTGAGGTGATAAAAATTTTGTCTTCATATTTGATCTTAGAAAACAAAACTGAGTAACTTTAAGGGGCTGGGAGATAGCTCTGTGGCATAAGTACCTGCCTGGCAAGTACAAGGTTGTGAGTTCAAAACCCAGTCCTGCCAAAAAAAAAAAAAAAAAAAAGTTTCGGGGCCAGCAAGATGGTTCAGTGGTCTAAGGCACCTGCTTAGGAAAGCTCGGCCAACTGCAGGGACTGCGGTTCGATCCCTGGCACCACATGCTATGCCAGCCCCACCACAGGGCAGGCTGAGCCAGCCATAAAATAAGTAAATAAGGAAACAAACAAATAAATAAAATAAATTTTAAAAAAAAGAAAATAAGACTGAGTAAGATACACACCTGAAACAAAACCACTATAATTGTGCTAGTTACAAAAGAAATCCGATACAAGTGTGATCATTCCAACAAGTGGGATTTCTGCTAGCATAAACCCCTACTCCCCAAATGGTGACTCATTCTTTTATAGAACTCTGAACAAAACTGAGATTAATGGTCAAAAATGATTTAGTGTTAGGTGGTCAGGAAGCCATACTAAAACATAAGGTAGGGTCCAAGTTAAGTAATTACGGGCAGTTTTGTTTTTCACTTATGGGAGAGTCTTTGAGGGACATGAGGCCATTCTTTTTGCTTCGTGCCATCTCTGACATTTCAGAATATCTAATATCCCTGGCCCTGGACCATGGCATGGCAGCGACGTCTCCAATCACTGTGAAGCCACAAGTGTCTCTTAGAGCTGCCACAACGCTCCTCAGGAGGTTGACACCATGCGGGAGACCCGGATCTGACTCACTTCTTCGTGGCTGATGAGCAGAGACACTGGCTTTATTCTGGGCTGCTCTTTCAGGGATATTTGTGCAGCAAACAGTTTTTGGATTGTGGCTGTAGCGAACCCCACAGAGCACAGAGTGCTTCCGTTACTAAAAATCCTTTCTTTTTTTTTTTTTTTTTTTGAATATTTAAAATTCTATTTTAAAGAGTAAAAATAGCAGAAACAAAGATAGAAAAAGAGTAACAAGCAAGAGTACATAAAGTACGGAATTTCAAAATAAGAACAAAAATTTCACAATGGTTGTATTACATATTTTCATCATCAAATTTGTTTAGATTAATAGATATAGGTATGTAAGATTGGTTAAATAATTAAACATTAACACTTTCAATAAACCTTAATTTTTTTAACTCTTCCAAATGCATTTTGTATATAAGTCACTCTTATAAAAAGGAATTTATAGGAGTTGAGGATGCAGAAATAAAAGTCCTTTCTAAGTCCACAGTTCCTTCCCTATACTGCAACTCACTATGAGTAGAGGCCTCGCACAGAGCTTGCACACTGCTGTGAAGAGCTGAGACGTGGCTTAGGGAAGTGTCGGTGCTCTGGCTCTGGCTGTCGCTGTGAGGAGGTCCCTCATCTGTGAGCTGAAAGCTTTGCATCTTCTGCCACCAAAGATGAAATGCTGGAAGCGAATTTGCTACCAGAGCTGCGTGCTGGCTCCCAGGTCTGCATTCTCTTCTAGATCTTTTCAAACTCCAGACACTTATATCCACCTGCCATTGATAACTAAATACCAAACAGACATCTGAAACTTAAGATGCCCCCAATAAACCCCTAGTTTTTCTCTAAAATCCTATTCTTCCTGAAGCTTTTTCCGTCTCAAGAATGTCTAGATTCATCTGATTCCTTCCACTAAAATCCCTAGCGTCATCTCTCACGTCACTTCTTTCACATCTCACACAACTAACTCAACAATAAATCCTCTTGACACTACCTTCAAAACACACACTCAGCCTGACCTCTTCCCCCATCTTCATCCTACTCTTCCCCGTTTAGGCCACTGTCAGCTCCCTCGTGAACGACTACCAAAGCCTGCCATTTGGTCTCCCTGCTGCCTTCCTGCCTCCTTAATGTCTGATTTCAAAATAACACCCAAAATGGACTTAGTTAGGCTTGGGTCTGTTTAATTCATTTCTTTGCTCAAAAGTCCCCCATGAAAGGGGCTGGGGAGATAGCTCCGTGGCACAAGTGCCTGCCTGGCAAGTGCAAGGCTGTGAGTTTGAACCCTGGTCCTCCCAAAGAAATAAAAAAGAAAAATGTCCCCCATGGCTTCCCATCCCTCTCAAAGCGAAAAGCAAAGTCCTGAGCTGCCTTGCAGAGCCTTACGCAGCCCAGTCGCTCTGCTCCTCTCCCTCTGCCCTCCCACCTGTCGCTCCCGGCACTCTGGCTTCTTTCCAGGGCCTCTATTTGGATGTCTACTAGGCATCTCAAACTCAACACATCTACAGTTGGACTCCTGGTCATTTCCCAAAAATGTGCTGAGTGTGCACCTACCTCAGGACCCTGGGATTTGCTGTTCCCTCTTTCTGAGCCACTTTCACTAGCTTACATTTGTCACTTCCTGGTTAAATGTCACCACCATCACATAGACCTTCACCCATGATGCACTTCAAAGTAGCAGCCCCTGCCCCCTATGCCTGGCATATCATATTCTCCCTCTCTCTGTTTCTCTGTCTGTCTCTGTCTCTCACTCTCTGTCTGTCTCTCTCTCCTTTACTACATCTAATATTATGTGTACACATTACTTATTTTTTTATTACCTATCTCTTCCCAATGAAGTGTAATCACTCGTTGGATGAATAGCTCAATCAACATAATCTCTATAGCATATCCCTAGAAATCAATAAGTAAACTTTAAACAGTCGCTATCACTGCACTGCTCATAACATGTTTGGAGGGATCTGATTAGATAAATGACTAACAACAACAACAAAAAAAAAATAGATAAATGACTAATGGATGAAACCCAAAATCAGGAAGGCTACTTTCAGATCCCAGTTATGTGGCCTGCTAGTCCTGTACTGCTGGGTCACATTCTAACACTGAACCAGTCATTTCATTTGTCAAGCAAGTCTCAAAGGACAGTTCACTGCCCATCCCATGAGTTGTGGTAATTACCCGGTGAAATGGTATCTAAAAGAAATTTGGGTGTGGTGGCACATGTCTAAAATCTCAGCACACGGAAGGCTGAGGCAGGAGGACCACCACAAACTCAAGACCAACCTGGGCTATATAGTGAGTTCAGGGCCAACCTGAACCACACAATGAGACCCTGTCTCAATCCCCATCCCAAATAGAGCTCTGGAAGCTATAAGCCACTAATTTTCTTCATTCCTGAACCAAAATCTTAGCCACACAGATGGTAAAGACCCAGTACAGGGACTTAGAGGTAGCTCAGCAGCCTAAGCACCTGCCTGGTAAGTGCAAGGACCTGGGTTTGATCCCTAGTACTGCTTGTCATGCTGGCCTCACATGGTGCCGGCCACGGGAGCCAGGCATGATGGCACATGCCTGTAATGCCAGCACTGGGGAGGCTGAGACAGAAGGATCACTATGAGTCTGAGGTGTATAGTGAGACCCTATGCCAAATAAATAATAAATTTTTTTAAAAGACCTACTCAAGTATAGTTGCCAGATAAGTCATCCTAGTTCAATGTAATATTTAGCTTATAAATTAAAAGATCTTCTATCCCTCCTTAGAATCTCTCTCTCTTTCTCTCTCTCTCTCTCTCCCTTCTCCTTCTCTACCTCCCCCTCCCTATCTCCCTCTCCCTCCTCCCTCTCCCTCTTCTCTCTCCTGCTCTCTGGTTGCCCTTTATGGCCTTCCTTGCATGGGCCCAAGGAATAGAAGACTGGGGAGAAGAGGAGCCTGGCAGGCTGGGGTGTTTGAACCCTCTGGGTAACTGTCTTTCTCCAAAGGCGTCGCTGTGGCTTCTTCAGCGTGCAAGTGATCATGCACAGCCGCAACCTGCCTGCCTGAAATTCTCTCCTTCAGGCTGCTCTCAATTCCTCCTCTAAATCCTGAGATCTCTTCCCCTGACCCCATGGGGGCCTCAGGATGGCCCTTAAAGAAGGTTCTCCAGGCCTTCTGGTATCCACAGGCTCCTGTGGAGATCCTGCACACAGCAGCCTGCCCTCCTGTCAGTGGGCATGGGCCTCTTCCTCTCTGTCCAGGCAACTGCAGCCCCAGGATAGTTTGTTGCTGCTGGACTCTCAGGTGAAAGTCGGACCCAGCCCTGACCTTCCTACTCTGGAGTGTATAATGCTGCTGTCCACATATCACCATGAAGCCCCTCTCACATGGGCAAAGGGGACAGGAAGGGCACCCCTCATCTCGCTTACTATCTGGGACACTGACACAGAACTGTCATCAGAGGAATCCCCACCTCCAATCTCTGGGCAGCCTCAGCTTTTCTGGGCTGGAGCTGAATGAGAGAAGCCTGGAGCTGACTGATGCGAGGCTGAAGCACTGAGTGAGGCCTCCCCTCCTAAGGCCCTGAAGTCTAGACACTCCAGTGCCTCCCCCAGGGGTAACAGTGGAGCATTCAATGGACAGTTTTATTGATAGCCTGCGAAGCCTCTGCTGAAACAAGAGTTGTAGTTAAGATGTTGTTCCAGTGTCTGTGAAGCTGAATTCCAAAAATGGAAAATAAGAGGACATGACCCAGAGATCTACTGACAGAGAGCTCTGTCCAGACCAGGGCTTCTCAGAAGAGATCGTCTGGTGGATTCCTAAGGTCTTCACCCAGAAACCTAGGAGAGCAGGGTGTTAAATACCTGAAAGCACTGCTGATGAGAGTGGTAGATGCAGCATGATACATGGAAAAAGACCCTGCCACCCCGGAATTCAGAAGAAGGGAGGTAACAGTAAGAATAGGTAGTGACTGTTCAACCCACACCTCATTCTACTCAGGGCCATGGGTTCTTTTATAAGAACAGGCTGTGACCCCTGCTAGGCAGCTGCCTGTTGCAATCCAAAACTTCCTTATTTAAATATCAGTGCTTCAGCGTATCAGTTTCCTCCTTGGCCCCAAAACTCCATATTCCAGTAGATCTCTTGGGAATCTACTTTTCAGCAGGTTAGAGAATTAAAAAAAATAGGGAAAAATTAAAAAGAAGTATAGGAGATAGTATCTTTACTTAAGCACTTATAATGATCTGTACGCTCTGCTGATTACAATAAGAGTCACTTGATTTCTACTATTCATAAAGACAGAGCTAGCTGCAATTTACCTACGGGGAAATGGAAACTCAAATTCATTGAGAGATTTTTTTCCCTATAAAAACACGGAAGGCTGGGGAGATAGCTCAGTGTTCTAAGTGCCTGCCTGATAAGCACAAGGACCCAGGTTCAATCCCTGGTACTGCATACCACGCTGGCCCTGTGCCAAGGCGGGCAATGAAAGCAGGCATGGTGGTGCACACCTGTAATCTCAGCTCTAGGGATGCTGAGACAGGAGGATCGCTATGAGTTTGAGCTGCATAATGAGACACTGTACCAAATGCATAAATTGAAAACAAAACAGAAGAACAAAGTGGAACAGCTTGCTGTTTGCAGAACAATCTGGGCTTTTCTGCTCAGAAGAGCCCACCTAAAGGCCTCTACAGAGCTGCCCAGGTTCCACCATTTTTCAAAGGCCAGTTTCTGTCTAACTCCCCTCAAGGCAGGAGTAGTCGGGCCTTCCTCCAGCCAGCAGAACTCCCTGTCTCCTTTAGGGCATCACTGTCCCCCTCCTTAGAGCGCTATTAGTACACTTTCCACTTCCTCCCTCACATGTTAATTCCTGAAGACAGAAAGAGGACCTTATGGATAAGAGACTTCCCAAAGCATTTTGTACAAGTCTGTTGTGGTTTATGTCTAGTTGTCCCCCCAAAGCCTCAGGCAATCATGGGGTGGGGTCTTCTAGAGTTTGAGACTTGACTCATAATCCACTGGGATTATGTGTTTTAGTACAGATGGGATTATGGGTCTGAGTACTTCTGGGATTATGAGTGTAGCCTAAGGTGGATAGGCTGAGGTGGAGAACCTGAATGTAATACAGAGAGACAGAAAGACAGATTCTCTCTGTTGCTCTGCTGCCCTGATTGATTGGCTGCCTCTATCACCATTCTGTTGCTATTCCGCCGCCGTGAACTGCCGGCCTCTGCATTGTGCCTCTCTGCCTTGGATCCAGCCAAGTATGGACTGAAACCTCCAGTAACTGTGAGCTAAATAAACCTTTCCTTCCTTAATTTTGGGTGTTCAGTATTTGTCCCAGCAGTGATAGAAGAGTAACTAAGACAAAGCCCTAGAGTAAGCAAGCATGTCACTCAGGGCAGGTGTTCCACACATGGTTTCTGAGCCAGACACAAAGATGCGTTGCAAAAGATGGAATCTCAGGTATCCTGGTACCGCAGCCCCTTGTTTGCAGCTCTCATGAACAAGATCTGAGGGTTTGCTGTCATCAAAAGTAAACGCTGGCTGGCTGCCAGAGGGCATCTACCCCATCCTGGCTTCTGCTTCAAAGCTCCCCCAAGTCCCAGCCGCAGTTCTCTTGATCTTTCCATGTTTGCTCATTAAAGTTAATTTGGGACATGAAAAGATCCAGGACTCAGTATTTCATTAAGGCCAGGACTTCCTAATGCAGCAACTGCAGATAAAGCAGGTAAAATAGGGTGAAGGTTGCGAGCTCAAGGCCAGCGAGCATAGCTCCTCAGGCTCTCTGTTCAGGGGTGGCGCCTACAGTCAACTCTCAGGATGCTGAGGGTGTGGAGGGTGGTAGGCTTATCTTCTTCTGTGGCTGTGAGAACCTCCACAGTTATTTGCTGGGGAGTAAAACAACCATGATTTGCATGAAAACAGCCAGGTCTAGAGTCTCGTGTGATATTATCATCTTCAAAGTTCGTACTATGAGCCGAGCATCTGCCGATAGCTTTTTTAAAAATTCTCTCTCTTGCTTGCTCTCTCTCTTTGTGTGCATGGTGTGTGTGTGTGTGGGGGGTTATCAGGAATCAAACTCAGGACCACACGACTGCCATGCATGAGCTGTGTCTTAGAGCCTTAGCCCCTACAAGATTATCTCTTTTATTCCTCGCAATAACTCTCTGAGTGATTCTGTTGCTGATTTCGTATTATATAGGAGGAAAGGGGACTTAGAGAAGTGACTGATTGGACGAAGTTCTGATGACTGCAATGAGGTTGAGAGTCCAACAGTGTCAGGGTCTTCCTGGAATGCCGACCACCAGCCATCTCACCCTCTTGGAATACCTCAGAATTTTCTAGTCTTTCTTAGAAATAGAAAAGATTCGGTTCCTGGCCCCACCTGCCGTGCTGGCCCTGCTCTTGAGCTCGATGAGCCCACGATGGAGTCCAGGCATGGTGACACGCCTGTAATCCTAGCACTTGGGAGGCAGGAAACAGGAAGATCACTATGAGTACGAGCTGCATAGTGAGACCCCGTACAAAAAAAAAAAAAAAAGAAAAGAAAAGAAATAGAAAAGATACTAAAGCGGTAACTCCACACTAGATGGTAGAGGTACCAGTAAGGAGGGGCCTTAGTTTTTATTTAATCTCATACATGAAAATTTGCTTATTTGTGGAACAAAAAATAATGACACGAATTATTAGTGTTCTGAGAAGGCAAGGACAAGTTTGACCATGTAATAAGTCACATAATTGGATTAAAGCAACTGAAAGCAGGTGCGGGGTCTGAGTGTTTGATTCCCAGGCCTGCCATGCCGGCCCTGCCCCTGGGGGAGCACTAAAATGGCAATTGAGACTGCACATAGTGGCATGAGCCCGTAATCCCAGCTCTTGGGCGGCTGTAAACACACAGATCACTACAAGTCTGACCTAATAGTGAGACCGTGAACACCCTGTAGACCCTTCCCTAAAATACAAAAAAAAAGTCACATAATCTTAAAATACAGTACAATTTTTGTTTGCAAGGTTTTATACAGCTAGGGCTAAAAGAATGAGAAAAGTTGAAGAACATGAAAATGTAGTAGTATGTCACTAGTCTCAAGTTCTTCTAACCTTCTATTCTTTTGGGAGAAAATTTTTATTCCAGTAAATAAAATTATTAATTATTATAGATCCTTTCATTAAAGGAAGAACTAGGGTACCAAATACACAAGTAAGTTCAAATGTGAAAATATACACAATAAACTTAAGCATTTTAAATTCCCCTGGTAAGAAAACA
>PVKN010013905.1:0-19595 GCA_004027915.1 Capromys pilorides | reverse complement strand
GGCTTCCCCTCCCCAGCATCTCCCTTCCACTGTACCCGTATTCCAGTCTCCCCCACCCTTTCCTTTATTATATTTTAAATTTCCCCATTCTTCAAAAAGCTGCCTTTCCTGCCACCCCATCAGACTTTCCCATAGCAGCACAGGCTGAAACGCGACACCAGGAGCAAGATCCGCAAGCCAAAATGCCAAGTGAGCCAGGCTGGGCTCCAGCGTGCAGTCCTCTCGCTGTAGCCTCAGAATGACAGGATAACAGACAAGGGCCACCACCATGCTCAGCTCGGCTTCGTCTATGCCCAGGGACCACTCAGCTCCTGGCCAGACATCTGTGTACCGACTTCCCAGACAGATCTAACTCCAGTGTGTGACGCTGGACTCCCCCTTTCCTGCCCACATCCACCCGGCCTGGCCTCCCTCTCTGCGCGCACAACACCCCTCTCTCTCTGCCCCACTAAACACGGAGGAACCAGCTGGCCTGCACGCTACCAGGCTGCAGCAGGCTGAATCTGACCTCCAGCGCACCATTTCTCTCTCCACCCTCCCCACCCTTCCGGTGTGCACCCCTCCATCTGGAGACGATTCTGCATCACACAGAGCTCTGCCTTCCCCCACATCTGCGCTGCCAATCCAGCCCCAGCTGCTGTCCACCCAGCCGTCCTGAACTGAGTGTCTCATCACAAGCCATTGCCTAGGGTCCGGGCGCTTCAGCAGTCGCTCCCCTCCCTGCCTCTCGCTAGCTGTGATCCCTACGAGTGCCTTACTAGCGCCTCACTGGTTCCCGTGGCATGACCAGGCCCTCCCTGGAGCCCCGCAGCTCCCTTCCTCTCCTCCGTGGTTGGTGGCTGGGCATCGCTGTTCTCTTTGAAGTGGCTTCTGCAAAGCCTCACACACCAACCATGGACAACTGCAGACTAACAAGCCGTGCAGCCCGGTGGCTCCTCCAGGGACCTCCAGCGTCCCTCATGCACTTTCCCTTGTCTCACCATAGACTGGAAGCCACACACCAGCCAGCAAAGTCCACACCCGAGACACACATAGAAGTGCAGGGGTGTCAGGTGCCCCGGGAGCTTCCCACTTTCCCAATGTACCCACTCCTGATGTCCCCACTCCTTGACTGCTAGTTAGGGGCCATGATGGCCACAGCTACATTCTGTCCAAGAAAGAGAACCCACAGCACTACAGATGCCAGCCTGACACAGCTGAGTCAAAGCTGTGAACCCCCTTCATCTCATTTCCATCAGAAAAACTCCTATGTGTGACACCCCACAGTCACTTTTCAGTTATGTGCAACTAAGTGTGAGCCTGTCTGCTTATACATGTGATCACAAACAGCTCCTTGTGGGCTCTAGAGCCAAAGTGGGAAGGAGTTATGTGACTTCTCCAATATCTCATGAGGGGGAGAACCAAGATTGAAATTGCCTGACTGTCAAGCCCAGCCTCTTCTCAATCTGCTGCCCCATCCCACATTCCACTGTTTGTTGAATGACTAAGTCCTCTTCTGGATGATGCTTTGAGAGGCTGGGAGGGTCTGTGTCTGCTTCAGGTGAGACCCCCTGATCACTCTGCACCCACTCTGCATCCAGAGGAAGATATCCTGGCTAGCAGTTGAGGCCGTTCCCCAGGGATTCTGCCCATGGCTCACCAGGGTCAGATCTGGGTGCAGCAGCAGATCCTCTGGGGACAGTAGCATCCCTGAGGGTCCACCCTGACCTTTCCCTCCCACTTCTGCTCAAAGCACTGGAACACTCCCTCCTCCTAGCCACACGAAATAAAGCAATCAATGGCACAAATATTTTATCTAGTGTGTTGCATGCTTATTTTCTTCGAGGTGAATGGATCAATGTAGCCCAGAGAGCATGGAGCAGAATTTTTCACTAAACTGACATCAGGAATATATGCTCTAGTTTGGAAAATCTCACAGAGCTGCACTGTGGCTGATGCATGGAGCTGGGTGGCATGCCTTGGTCCCACCTGGTGCGGTGGACAGGCAGAGAGACAGTGAGGCTGGCACGTGTGAGGCAGGTGGGTGGGAGCCTGGAATGAGCCCAGTCCACCTGGCAATGCTGGCTGGGTGCCATGGACACGGAAGTCTGAAAAGTGGGAATCATAGTAATACCCCCTTCATTTCACTGTGAATAAATTAAAGGAACACAGCCACTGGGTGGAGAGCACACAGCACCGAGCTTGGTACATCGCACCCAACTGCTGTCGTTATTGCTACCATCCTCATCCTCATCCTCATCTTCTTGTCACACTCTCTGTGCCTCTTCACTGGGGGAAGACGCTGGGGTGCGCAGATGTTCCAGGATGGCTCAAATGTGTGAATGGGAACCAGATGCTTTGTAAATGCACCCACTCCAGAGCACGTGGTCTCATTTGACATTCAGAGAATGTGACCACGGAGGACTGAAGCTGTTAGAGAATGTGTGGATCACCCCTTACCAGCAGGCAGGCACATCTTGCCTACTCTGTGAAGTGGAACAATAAAATCCCGCCAGCCTTCAACACAACGGCAAAAAGCTATTCTGAAAAGCCATTTGAATATGGGTTAATAATTATCATTTTAATTTTGCTGATCATGTTAAGAACCACACACCAACCACATTCCCAGCTGCTTTAGCCCAGTTCCAATGCCTTGGGCCTCTTCTCTTCCCTGGAAAGTTACACAGAGCAGTGAGAGGCATCCTGCCTACAGGACTGACAAGAAGAGGAGACCAAGAGAAGAGGGCAGAGAAGATGGCTACCTCATGCAAAAAGACCAAGGTAAACTGTCTTGGGGACTAATGTTCACAAGGCTCTCACAGAGCAAGGTGCATCACCTGAGAACCCACAATTATGCACACCCTGGAGAAGGTCAGGCTGGGGGTCACAGCAGAAGGAACCCCTAGAACACAGCCCGGTCTCTATTTCCTTGCTTAACAAGCCACTCTTACTTGATTCCTCCTTTCAGAAGACTCAACCCAGCAAGGACCCTGTTATGCTTTGTGTCTAGTTTTCCCCCTCAAAGCCTTATGCAGTTGTGGGGTGGCTTCTGGAGTTTGTGATTGGTTCTTGATCCAATTCTGGGATCATGCATGTGAGCACTACACCCAGCCTGAGGCACATGGCCTGAATGCAGCACGAGGGAGACAGACTTGCTCTCTGGGCATTTTGTTGCCCCTCCTCTCCTCTGTTTTGCTCTTGCTATTTTGCTGTTTTCTACCACCATGTACAGCTGCCCTCTGCCATGCGCCACTCTGCCTTGGAGCCAGCTGTGTATGAACAACAACCTCCACAAACTATAAGCTAAGTAAACTTTTCCTTCCTTAATTTGGGGTGTCAGGTATTTCGTCCCAGCAATGAGAAAAGAGTAATTAAGGCAGACCCTGATTAGACACAGGGTGTCTTCTCCAGGCCGTGTCTAGCCCAATGGACCCATGAGAGCCGCTAACTAGCCAGGCTCCCAACCCAAGTCACCCAAGTCTCCCCTCATCTATGCCTCTCAAAACACTATGTCTCCTTCACCAAAATCTGAGAAATGTCAATCCCTTAACCCCTCAGTCTCTTGCACTCTACACACGTATCCTCACTTGAGAGTTCCGTAATATTTCCCCTCCCTGCTCCCTTGTCTCCTATGTTAGTCACTTTCTTGTGGCTGGGACAGAATCTCTGATCCACACCACTTAAAAGCAGAGAGGCTTATATGGCTTATAGCTCCAGCCCATAGTCCACTGGCTCCACAGCAGAAATGGCAGGAGGGAAGGGCCTGGCAAAGGGAACACTGCTCACCTCAGGGTGGCCAAGAAGCAGAGAGGGAAAATGGAGGAGCCCAGGCCAAGGATGCAATCTTCCAAGCCACACCCCAGGACTCATCTCCCCCCAGCTCCACCATTGAATAGCATTCACTTCCTAAACTCATCAGTGGATGAGTACACAGATAAGAATTGTACCCCATGAGCCAATCGCCTTTCGAACCCTTTGGGGACAACCTAGGCCTAAGCTATAACATCTGCTGACCATACCACCCATGCCTCCTGCTGTCTCCTCCCCCTCCTCTTCCTCCTCTTCTTGCTTCTATATCCCCTTCCTCAACCCATGTTACACTAGATTACCTTTCTTAAAATGCAAGCTAAAAACGCCTTTTTATGGACATGTAAACACACAGAGAAAGACACAAACACACATGTGCACAAAGTGGTATCATTTCACTTACACATTGAGTTTACACGGTTCAGCACGATGTACCCAGGAAGAGTGGAAGGAAAACAAAAACTAAGATGCTGCTGCCTCTCCCCTCCCTTTGCTGGGCTGTTACCCCCATTCTCTCATGGTAGCACCTCTTATGGTACTCCTGGGATGTTTGAAGAATTTCTCGAGGTCGCCTTTCACTTTGTGCACTGACTTTAGAATCAACTGTTCTGTACAAGTTAAAGGAAATTCATCAAAGAGTAGAGCTTGTTCCCCAGGATGCTGGGACAATGAGTGATGTCTTTTCCTATTCTCGATTTTTTTGCTATTCTGCTTTTTCACTCACAAACATACACATAGCTTCTGAAAGCCATTTGAACTTTCTTTCTTAGAAATTGTCCTCCTGAGCCTTGTAGATTCTAATCATCACCCTGCAAAGTGCAGAGGCTCAGGTCAGCATTCAGTCCCTCCCAGGGCTTCCTGGCCCCTCTCTCAACAGCCCAGAACAGGACCCTTGCCCTTCCTCATCCCCAGGGCATTTCCACTGTGTGAACTGGGACAGTTTTCCTTTGCCTCCCTCCCTGCCTGGATCACACCAGTGCATCAACATATACAGCAATCTCTCCTCCTTCCCAAGCCACCACCCCACCCCGCTACATCCCATCATGTGCCAGCATTGCTTGTCACTTGTCACAGTCACCTCTGGAAGAACAGAAGCAGTTGTCTGATCTTCCCCAGACCCCCCTTATTCCTCCACTGTACCCTCTGAAATATCTGGCTTTGCACCAGTAGATGCACAAACAATGGAGGAAGTGGAGCAGGTTAAGCCAGATTGAGCCAAGTTAGAAAGCCTTGGATTGGGTTGGCTTGGCTCAATAATCATACTTCTTAAGTCAAACTTTTGCCGAATTTGGCAGTCTCAGGGTTCAGCACACAGGCTCTTGGTATGTTTCTGTTGATCTGTTCTGTCGTCCTGTTGACTTTCTGACCAGTTGCTTGGGATCATTTGGACAAATGGCCTTCTAGCCATTTGGCTTGAAGAAAACTGAGGTCTGACAATGTGGTCTCTCTGTGAAGTGACCTCAGAGGAGTTGATTTTCTATAAAATGACCCAGAGCAGAGGGTGAGCAGTGACAATGCAGGCACCTGCTGAGGACCGGAGAAAGCTCAACCATGAGTCTTTCAGGGACACCGTGGCTTGCCTGCCCAGTGACCACTGAGATAATCCAGGGTCCCTCACCCACAAAGAATTGTTTCAGAGGAGGTGTCATGAATCTCTGGGAAACCAGAAAACTGCTAGCCCCACGTGCAGTGTCCCTCCTGAGCTCTTGAACCCCCTTAGGGTCTGTACCCACAGCAGCTGGGCACAAGCGGTGTCGGCTGCCCTGATCCCTGCCCGCCCCCAGTCCAAGACGAAAGTTTGACTAAAGCTCAGTATCTTTTCTTTTATAAATCTCTGTCTTTTAATGATGGCTTCAAGGCTGAGGGGAAAAAAGGACCATTAAACTCACTGAATAAGTTAATGGGCCAGAGAGAATCTATTTCAGAGCCACCCCAGGCTATTTTCCTCCGGAGCTAAAGCCTGAATAAGCAAAAAGAAAAAATTAAAACCTGAGAGCCTATTGCCAATAAATAACCCCCGGTGTAATCACTCAGCATCCAGGACTTCATTTGCAGGGATATGGTAATGCAGGCCAGCTGTACCCTCCCCGCACAAGCATGCACACACCCCACCCCACCGCTCCATTCACACGGTTCTACCTGCAGTGATGCCTGGAGGTCTCATTCACTCTCCTGGAGACCCTTCCCTTCCCTGGCTGCTCCTGCTGCTGGACACAACTCAGCGGGCTGCTGTGATCCAGTTGCTATTGAGCCTACAGGTCTCTAGACTTCAGTTGGGGCCAAAACGGTTCCCACAGAAGTTAGCACCCAGGAGTTAAAATGAATGCGCTCCTAAGAACACATCCCAAGACTCTGCCCCACCAGATCTGCTCAGCTGTCCCCAGCTCTCACAATTCACACGTGGCCCCACTGACAGAAACTGCAAAACTCTCCTCTCTCTGCACTCAGTGAAGAGTGGCTTGGTCTCTTTTGCCTGGACAGCTCCACCTCCGCAGAAGTGGCTCCCTGCCTGCCACTCCTGCTCCTCCTCCTTGCCGAGTCCTGGGAGAACCTTACTCCACAGCCTCCCCAAAGCAAAGCCTGAAACCTGACTCCAGGGCAGGGAAAACACAAATAATTAAATAAGCCCGAACTCCTGAAGGTAAATGTTGAGTCCCACTAGACACACGTTGTTTACTCTTTAATATTTAAACATGTTAATTAAATCTCTGAATAAACAAATATATTTTAGCAAGTTGCATTCCTGAGCTGGAGCTCTGTCATCGAGACCCTAGGAGCCTTCCAGGGGGTTCAGGCCTCCTTTGCTGGCCACAGATGTGTTAGCAAACCGGGTAAAGAATCTTGGCTTGGCTGGCACCACCTGAGCCCAGCCACGCCCGCCCTGCTTGGGACCCCAGGCCACCTGAGCAGCTCTGACATCCAAAAAGTTCCTACAGCCCACTGGCTCCAGCAGGGAGCCATCCATCCATTCATTCATTCATTCATTCATTCATTCTGTGACAGTCCAGCAGTTACTTAACCAAGCATACGCTAAACACTGGAAAGACAAAGATAAACAGCACAATAATCCCACTACTCTGATTGCTCGCAATCATATTTACAAGTCCAAATTCCTTCAGTCTTGTATGATCTGGCCACCCCCCCACCTACCCAGCCAGAACGAGGTTCCCCTGAAGGTCTCTGGCTCTGTGTCTCTATCTCTCCCACTCTCCCTCCATCCCTCCCTCTTTCTCTGTGTCTTAGCAGTGCTGGGGACCTAACCCAGAGCCCTGAGCATGTTTAACAAGTGTTTTACCACAAAGCTACATCCCTAACCCTTATCCCTTTCTCCCCCCACCCCCAACCTTTTGTTTTGGAGATTGGTTGCCACTAAATTGTCCAGGCTGGACTTGTGATCCTCCTGCCTCAGCTTCCTGAGTAGATGGGAAAACAGAAACTTTCTGGGCTTCCAGAGCTTTCTTCATGCTGTTCTCTCACCCAAAATAGCCTCCATCATGTCTGAACTCTCCCTCTGGCTAATACACAGCCATCCTTGGGGTTTCATGTCAGAAGTCTCTTCCCCAGGCACTTTCTCCACAGGCCCCGGTGGGGTTGAAAGAGCCTCTCCAGGAATCCCAAACACCTGTGCCTTTTGTTTCTCCATCACCTATCATCTAAATTTAAGTCAAATCATCTCTGGTTTAAAAGGAAAAAGACCAGCTGAATAAGGGATTCTGTCTCTCTCTCCCTATTTCTCTACAGAGATTTAATTAACATGTTTAAATTTTAAAGAGTAAACAATTTTAAAGAGTAAACAACGTGTGTCTAGTGGGACTCAATATTTACCCATCAGGAGTTTGGGCTTATTTAATTATTTTCCCTGCCCTAGAGTCAGGTTTCGGACTTTGTCCTGGGGAGGCTATGGAGTAAGATAGAGAGTATACATTTATAATTCCAGCATTTTGGGAGGCTGAGGCAGGAGAGTCACAAGTTCAAGCCCAGCCTGCACAAATTTAGCATGACCTTGGAAAGAGAGAGGGAATGGGATTGAGAAGAGAAAGGAAACAGAGCAGAGAGGGGAAGGGAAGAGAGGAAGGGGGAGGGGAGGGGAGAAGGGAAGGGAGAAGGGAGGGGAAGACAGAGGGAAGGGGAGAGGACAACAACTTGTAACTCAGTGCAAAGCCCCTGGGTTTAATTACCAGTACAGCAAACCAAATAGATAAATAAATAAATAAATAAATAAATAAATAAATAAATAAACAAACAAGCAAACAAATGGAAAAACCCTCCAGGGACTTCCAATTTCACTAGGATTAAAATCCAAGCCTGTCCCTCAGGACTCCCAATTAAATCATTTCAGAAAGTAAATAGGAGGGAGATTTAAACTGAGGAGTTATCTGGCACCCTCTGTCCCAGTGCATGAGGGGCAGCCTGGGCCCTGGGAGAGGCAGCACAGCTGGAATGGATGGAGAGCTCTAAGAAAACAGGCCTGCCCAAGGCCGAACTCTGCCAACAGCACTGAATGCCCACCTCGCTTCCATAGTTTCAGCAAGGAGCAGGGGCTCCAAGAACTCTGGGGCTCCCAGGACTCCAGGACTCCAGGATTGTCTTGGGCTGGGAACTTTAGAATACTTCCCTTCCACTCCTGTAAATTGAGTCCACCAAGATTCCAGCCTGCCACCTAGCAGCTGAGCTCCTTAAGCAAGGAACACCCCCTGTTTGCTCCTTAACTCGCTCATGTGCAAGACAAAGACTCAGTAGGCCCTGGGCTCAGGGGTCCTGCATGTCCTCTCCCATGTCTGATCAAACACAAGCAGTCCTAGGATGTCCTTTAACACAGCTACCTCAGGACAGATTAGGCACTGTCTCAAAAAGTTACACATAAATTTATCATATACCTCAGAAATTCCACTCCTGGGGAAAGACCCAAAAGAAACCTAAGCATATGTTAACAAAAAGGCTCGTAGGAGAGTAACCATAGCAGATACTAACCATAGCAGATTCTAAATACAGGAGAACAGAAAGACCCAGCCTAGCCAGGTGAGACAACACACCTCAGCAAGAAAACAGAAGTAAATACGGGCAGCAATGTGGATGAATCTCAAGGCCACTCTTGCTAAGTATATATTATGTAATTCCCATCTACATGAAGCTGTAGAAACACTTATTGGGTGTTTTGTTTTGTTTTGTTTTGTTTTTGATACTGGATCTCACTACACAGTTCAGACTCATAGTGATCCTCCTGTCTCAACCTCCCTAGTGCTGGAATTATAGGCATGCACCACCACACCTGGCTTCAAGAACTTACTGTTGAAAAAAATCAAAACAGTGGTTACATCTGGCAAGTTCACAGCAGAGGCGGCACTAGGAAGAATGTAAAGGAGCTTTCTGGAGGACAGTAACATTCTGGACCTTCCTGAGTATGTCTGGATTCCACAGACATGGGCAGTTGTCAAAGGTAAGAGAACGGGGACCCTTAGGATTTATGCATTGCCTGGCAAACACAAGGACCTGAGTTCAATCCCCAGTCCCACAAAAAAAAAAAAAAAAAAGTTAGGATTTATGCATTGCATTGAGTATAAGACCAAACAACAAAACCAAAAATTGAACACTAGTGAAATGGCATGCAGGCGCAAGTATGTAGGGGAAGTGTGTGAACATCCATGGTTTATTCTGAAACACATTGGACGAACAGGAAGAGCTACAGAGTGGATAGAGGGGCAATGGACACTGAGAAGATAGAGAGGTAAAGAAGGGAAGAAGCCAAGTTAAACAGTGATTGTAGAATCTAGGCAACGCCCATGTCACTGGTGGAGTATATTGGTGTTCACCACAAAATGCTTAGCTTTTCTGAATACTTTGTCTTTTTTAAAATTTCATAATTAAATAATGAACTGGGGAACACTAATTCACACCCTTTCTATAGCCCAGTCTTTTGGGAGGTTCTTCTCACCGTGACCCCAAATCTCACGGCCTGTGGATCCAGACTATGTTCTCCGTGAGGTATAGGGAGAAGCCCCCAGAGTAGTGGCTGACACAAGATGCTCATGGCCAGCTTTGAGAAAACTGATCAAGAGAAAAGGAACATAGTGCACTGATGTGCTTGCTGCCACCTGTGACCTGCATGGAAGCCCCTCGGAGAGCTGTCCTCCGCCCCTCCCCAAGCACTGCACCTACTTCTGTATGTCCTACCCTCTGTCCCCCAAGCATCTCACCTACAGATATGCAGCTTCTTCCATGGGTTTCCTTGCTCACTGGGCCTTACAAACAGACACTTGGGGCACCAGCAGCCAGAAGCATCCCCCAAATGGAGAAAACTCAGCTCTTAGGAATGTCTGCAGCATTCTACCCTCAGAAACTCTAAGAAAAACTCTCTTGATTCCAGTAGGCATGCAAATTTTTAAAAACACATGATCACCATGGACTGAGTTGCACACCCTTCATAAGGTAATTCATAAGTGAAATCCTGACCTCCTAAAATACTTCCATGAGGGTCTTTGAAGAGGTAATGAAGTTAAAATGAGGTCACTCAGGTGGACCCGATCTAACGTGACTTATTTTCATAAGAGGAAATTAGGACACAGATGCACACAGAGAAGACAGTGTGAAGACGTGGCAGGAAGGTGGTTGCTGTCACACCCCTGGAAAGAGGTCTCAGAAGAAACCAAGCCTGCTGACACCTTGGTTGGACTTCCAGACTCCAGCACTGCAGAAAATACGTTTCTCTTGCTTAAGCTGTCCACGCTGCAGGGCCTTGTTATGGCAGCTGCAGCCAACCAACACGACGATTTCAATATTGGTTTTATTGTAAATTACAAATCTGGTAAGCATAATAATATTTTTCTTACTTGTGCCTTCTGAAGCCTTAATAGAGAACAAAAAATATCAAAGGATTGTAGGTCGAGTCCCTTATCTGCACATCGCCTAGAATTAATACTTGTTACTCTTTTGTCCTATGCTGAGATCTTCTAAAAAAGAGAAGGAAAACATCACAGATGAATTTATGGCCCTATGGGTATCGTTTTTTGACTATTCCCCCCTCCCTAGAGGCCAAGACTACCCTGAAGTTGGCTTGTACCCAGTTCAGGATTTTATCTTTTTACTACGTAACTATGGTCACAAACATTGCTCTGCATTGGTCGCTGTGATTTCTAACTTACATAGATGGTGAGTCATTCTGAAAACGGCTTTAGTTGTGACCAGCATTACATTTTCAAAAACACAGCCATGTTACTATACGACAGTTTGTATTGTAACTGCTACACGGGATTCTATCACTTCAATATGCCACGACTTCGCCCTTGCTTCACATGTCTCCTGATGACATTTAAGATTGTTTCCAATTGCTTTGCTTTTGCACAATAAACACAGGACCACAAGTTCTGCAATCAGCCTGGGTCTGAATCCCAGCTGCTGCATACAGCTGCAGCCTGAGATAGGCTCCTGCATCATTCAGTCTGTATTTCCTCAGCTGCAAAGTGGCAGTAGGTCTCTATCCGAGGGCTGCTGGGTGGATTAAGTGAGCTCCTATATACACAGCTAGGTCCAAAGCTTTTTACTATGTGCTCAAGGGGATGGAGAGAGAGAAAATAATCCACAAACAGGGTCTGGCCAATCGCATCTCAATGGTGGGACTGGAGTGACAAGTGGAGTCTGGGTGACAAGAACAAAGGCCACTGTCACACTGTCACAATGACAGGAGAAGCAGTGTGATCAAAAGCAATGATCTAGGATATTATGTTTTACTTGGGGGGATTTGACCGGGGCCTTTGCATTGAGCTACATCTCCAACCTTTTATTTGAGTATGTTTTATTTTGAAGGAGAGTCTCACAAAGTTGGTAAATTACCCAGGCTGGGCCCACACTTAAGATCTTCCTGCCTCAGCCTGTCAGAGTGCTGGGATAACAGGTCCCCACACCATGAGGGCTGCATGGGAATGTCTAGGGAATAAATAGGAGAGCAGGTTGCTTGCCACATACAATTCTCATGGGAGGACGATCGAAAGCCAGATCCAGAGAGATGGATCCCGACTGTGCAAGGCCTTGAATGCACAGAGGAGCTGGATTTTACCACGGGGCACTTGGGAGCCAACCCAGTCTCCTGAGCTGCAATTACAGAATGACTCTCCCTGCCTTCCACATCATTTGTAAGAGTTAACTTGAAAATAAATGCAACGAGAGACTCCACTGGTAAGTGAAATAAATTGGACCTGTGTGTGCAAACATCATATTGTCTCACTGTGTGAGAAGCTGAAAGACTAAATAAAATCTGAAAGGTACAATAGATCCTGTGAAAGGGACAGAATTTGTTCAATGGGATGGAAAAATTGGGATGAGAAAAAAGACAAAAGAAAGAAAGGAAAAATTATATATATCTTCTTGTTGTTTTGGTTTGGTTTTTCAACCAATTTTGCAAGTTTATGTCTGGTAAACTGAACAACTAATTTTAAGATAACATCACGCACTACAGCAAGCATTGTTGAATCCCTATTACTTTGCTTAGTGAAATCTTATATCATTTCTAATGTTGTTTAAAGCTATTTTGTATTTTTTAAAAAAGAAAAACATCAGCTTGAGCCTAGAAAGGCGTTCTGTAAAGCATAACTGTGCTTTCATTGCTCAATAACATGTCAAGCTGTGTAGGTCCACTCAAGTTCAGGTCAAAACCAGCTCTGGGTGGAAAGACAAGAATGCAGCCAGAGTCAAGATGGCCAGGCACCACATATGGTAGGGGACATGGGACCTGAAAGAGAACCCAAGCTCAGGATAAGCCCATTCTGATGTGCTGAGGCATGAATCTGTGCTCTCCAAGAACGGGTCATTCTGATTTGTGAACTTCGCTCATAGAAATCTTAGGAAGAAGATAACACTGGTTCTAGTCTTATTTCGGCACCTATAGCTCAGAAGCTATCCATTCATACCTCAGTCTGTGCCTCTGCTGCTGCAGCTCCAAAACGCACATCCCCAGGACTGCAGCTGATGGCTGGGGTCAGGGGCCTTGGGGAAGGAGCACCAGTAGTCTGCACTCTAACAAGTCCCCAGATCGTATAGTCAGACGTGGGGGCCTCTGGAAGGTGATTGGGTCACAGGGGTGCTACCTCCCTTGTGAAGCAGTCCATGGGTGAGTTCATGGTCAAATGTTCTCAAAAGCAGGTGAGAGAGAGAGGCAGAAGTGGGCCACTGGAGGTGTGGCCTGGAAGGACGTGTCCTTGTCCTGGCTCCTCCCCTCTTTCTGTGCTTCCTGGCTGCCAGGACATGAGCGGATTTCTTCCATCAGTCACTCTTTAATGACGTGGCTGCCTTGGAGCTAGTCCACCAGGGACTGGATCCCCTGAACCATAAGCCAAATTAAACCTCCCCTCTTTTCCATTGTAGGTGCTAGGTATTGTGTCCCAGCCCTGCGAATGCTGAATGAAACACTCACAGGACTCCTCATGTGGGTACACAGTGTAGAGCTTCAACTCCACCCCTGCAGAATATGCAGATGTAAATAACCCTTCTCAACCCATCACCAGCCACCCCAATAGAACTGTGATCTCAGAGATCACTGAGTCCAGCCTCTTGATTTCAGATATGAGGAAACCGAGGCCTACAGAGAGCAAGGCCATTATCTAGACTGATCCAGTGTATTGGTGGCAGTGATGAGACCAGAGAAGTTAGCCACATTCTACACTCACTCAGACGACATCCTCTGGGGATGGGGTTGAAGGCACCTGTTCCCAGGAAATTCAGGAATCCTAAACTCCACTGAGACCCAAGAGTTACTTCTCCCCACACACACCTTCCTAATTCTCAAGTTGAAAAAAGCAACAAGCAGTTGTCCTGCCAGCTAAGGGTACCTGTGTACCATGACAGGAGGGCTTGGCCCAGAACAGAATGCAAACAGGGACTGGAAAGAAATAAGAGGTCATCCACAACCCAGGACACAACCTGTAGCTGTCCCTCTTACTTGTGAAACAGCCTCTGGGAGGCCCCTTAGCCACTCCATTCCTCATTTGCCATTTCCTACAATGAAGATGATGTACCTTGAGCATTCCTAGTCTGGAATCTCAAAATATCAAGCGCTCCAAAATCTGGAAATTTTTTGAGCCATGACTGGAAAATCCCACATCATGAAACTTTTGTCTCATGTACAAAATTATTAACAATATTGTATAAACTTACCCTCAGGGTGTGTGTATCAAGTGTATATGAAATATACATAAATTTCATGGCTGGACATGGACTCCATCCGCAAGATATCTCATTATGTATATGCATATACTCCAAGATCCAAAATCAATTCAAAATCCACAACACTTCTGGCCCCAACCATTTCAGACAAGGAGTCTCAGACTGTAATAGCATCCGTCTCATCAGGCTGTCCTGGGGCTAAAGCAGGAGTGCTCCAGACCAACATCTGGAATGTGACCATCAGCTACAAGCTTCTCTCTCCCTGAGATGAGTTCAAGTTTCTCTAGAAGATTCCTCCCAGAGGCTGCTCCACTCGGGGATGAGCCCAGAGCCCACAGAAGTATGGAGAGCAATGAGAGCAACATCCTCAGAACCTAGGCAGCGCTGCACATACCCTCACCAGGCTGGGGCTGCGGTGGAGCTGCGGGACAAGGCAAGGATGTCTGGTCTACAGGTTCTTACTCACACCTGCTAAAGGCTGGGAGAGAGCAACAGCCCTGGCGCCTGGCTTCAGGAACTCACAGCAGGTCAGAGAATAAGTAGAAACATTTGGGGTTTTTTGTTTTTTGCTTTTTGTTTTTTTCTGTATCTTTTAGGGAAGGGTCTACAGGGCACTCAGGGTCTCACTACTAGATCATACTCATAGCAATCCACCTGTTTACAGCCTCCCAAGAGCTGGGATTACCGGCACGCACTGCCACACCCAGTCTCAATTGCCATTTCAACATGCCCCAAGGGTAGGACTGGCACAGCAGGACTGAGGATGGAACCCCTGGCTCCTGCACCTATTTACAGGCACTTTAATCCACTGCACTATTTGGCCAGCCCAATAGAAGCATTTGTAAGCCCAGGACTACCTGCACACAGAGGCCAGGCCTCAGGGAGCCTCAGATGTACTCACAGGCTGGCCATATGACCCTCTTCTGTCCAGGGATCTCACCTGGGCAGTAAGGACAGGCAGGGTACAGAGTAATGGGGCAGAGCCTGACCAGAATGCAGGCAAGAACCCCTTGATTTCATGATGCATAGGGAATGCACAGGAGGGTCGGCAGCCACCTGGTGGAGCCTCCCACTGGTTCCCAGGGCTGGAGCAGCAGAGCCGGGGAAGAGGGACTACCCATTCTACGGAGACTGGGGCTATGCCAGGAAGAGGAGTCCAGGGTGAAGTCAGGGAGATGAGGTCACTCTTCCTGCATCCCCACTGCGAAGGGAGGGTGGGGACTGGTCAGGGCTGTCTAGGGGCAGAGAGCGAAGGAAGCTTTGGCAGAGGGCTCACTGGCTGCTGGACAGAAGTGGAGGCCTAATCTTCAACACCACGGACAGCCATTCTTTTCCTCCAACCTCTACCCAGCACATGGGGGACAAAGCTGGTTCCCTTCCTGCACTGAAGTACCCCTGATGGAATCTTCTCCCAGAACCTGGCCCTGCACCCCAGAGATGGGTCCCCAGGAGCATAGACCAAGTACAAGAGAGAGGGATCCAGAAAATCCCTACTTGACCTCATGTGTACATGTCCCAGGACAGAGGGACAATGTACACCTCATTGGTCCTGCACACTGCTGATCTCCTGGGTCCTTCAAGCGAGGCTGACCCACTCAAGGCTCTCAAGTGACACCACAGTGAATAAATAATCAATGAGTGAAGAGGTGCCCAGCAGAGCACCTGCCCCAGACACACTCTTCCCTGGCTTCCTGTCCTCCACATTTCCTTTCCCCTTCTTCCAGGCCACCTGGGAGTACCTTGCTAGCAACCCACGTGGCCCCAAGTCTTTGCCTCACACAGGCAAAATGACAAGCAAAGAAATGAAACTTGTCTCTCATGCCTTCTGGTATTTTGATTCCCTTAAAATACTTCAGGGCCTTTGTGAGCAAGGACGAGACCAGGGCATCAACTCTGGGTCCATGGGGCACAGTCTGGACACCTCATCCCACTATCACCAGCATGAAAAGGAGCTGACAGAAGGTACAGCCGAGGTGTTTAAATCTCCATTTAGGACAACTGTCCCCTTCCACCTCAGAGAAGCCACATTTTATACACACACATTTTTCTTCCAACTGTACATTTGATCCAATTTCTAAAATTCTGCCCTTCCTTCTCTGGAGATTGTTTTGTGAGCTGAAGATCATTCATCTCATATCTGACTACACCAATTCAACTCTAAGCTCTAAGGATGCCAGATCTTGGTCTTTTATTTCCTCTTCATTTGTTGTATCCCAGGACTTATTAACAACCCGGGCACACGGCTGGTACTAACTTCTAGGTCAGAAGAGGGTGGACACCTTCCTTCTGGGCCTGCAGAAGGAGAAGCCAGGCTGGTCTCTTAGTGCATCTGCTCACCCTTGCCAATGGTCCACATGTGAGGTGGCCTCGGCTGGCAGCAAGGCTGTGGCCAGACACCTGGGCACCCCACAGCCTCAGTGCAGCTGTGGCTCAGGGCTGACAGTCGACCAGATGTGTGGTCAACTCCAGGCCCCATCAGATCTCTGTTATGCACTTGGAAAACAGGCCATGCGACAATGCTACATGAAGACTTCTCTTCAACGTCTGGCCTGGGGACAGGGACCAAAAGCCCCCAAAACACAGAGACCACCATGGACAGAGGCTGCTGTGAGCTACAGGCTCCTGAAACCAGGCACTTCTTCTCCCTGGCCTTACTTTGCTGCCAGGGACTCTGAGGCCCCCAAGTCCCTCCTGGGTGCCCCCAGTGCTGCACCTCTCCACATACCCAGCCCCACCCCTTCCGCATCTTTCATCCTGCATTGCCACATTTGTTAAAATGACTGTCGCCTGCGAGGTGGCATGAAGTCAGGAACACAATCTGGAGCGAAAAGCTGATGTTAAACAACTTCCTGTGCCTGGCATGTCTGCCGGCGTTCCCTCTTGGGTCTCAGGTGCATAAATGAGGAGGTTGCATGGGATGTGGAGAGAAAGACAGCCTGGTTTCAGCCTCAGGGCCACTTCTACTCTTCCATTCTCTGGGCGGGACATTCCTCATGGGCAGAGGCTGAAGCTCAGCATTCACCGCTGCTTCACCCCTCACTTGATCTCACACACACACACACACACACACACACACACACATGCAACAGGTGTGTAGTAATGTCTGACACTCAAGTTCTACCAGACCAACCCCACGTTTTCCAGCTAAATATGCTGAGACCCAGAGATCTCAAGTCTGCTGGCCAAGGCCAACAAGATCTATTTTATTAAAGCATCTCAAAAATAGAAACACCAGGAAAGGTCTGAGTTTCAGGTGCCAGGGTTTGTTAGTGGCAATAAAGTCAAGTCAGTCATTTGCATGTACATTTTCACTATCTGTGATCATATCCTACGGGTCTAGGCAGGACACATCCCAACAGCTACCACCACACTAATGTAATGACCTTAGAGAACCACACATAGACAGCACCTAGCAATTAAAAAGGAAGGATGCTGTTAATAGAGCCTCAGATTCAGTCTCACCCCCTGCCCTCCACCCCCACCTCCCATCCATACCCAGTAGATCCCCCACTGTCTCCAACATCAGCATCTGACAAGGTCAGAACACACTTGCTGTTCTCCATTCCAGCCACTGGGTGTCACTGCTGCCTCCAGTGAAAGCAACCCTAGAGCATTCCAGGGGCCAGGGAGGGGGGTGTTAATTGACCCCAATCCAACCAACAGGATCCCACATACATCTCCTGAGTGGAAACCTAAGTTCATCCTTTTTCTTTTTTCCAGAAAGAGAAGCTGGCCAATCACTGAGAATCCACCATATTCCAGACACTTTCTGCACACTGCAGATACAATCCCTGTGGCCACCTCTCCCAGCAACGCCCAACAACGCTGCACTTTGAAGATGAAGAAAATGAGACCCAAAGAAACTAAGTAGCTTGTTCATCATTTGAAAACACAAACAAGGAAAGCGGGCAAGGATTAGAACCAGAGTTTGATACCAAATTTCATGAGCTATTTCACTACCTTCCTTGAGATTTCAGTCTTAGTAATATGAGCTGCAGCTAAATCAAGTTGGTTGGCCATGGCTTCAGCGTTGGCAGCATCTAAGAAGAAAGCACCACGTGCAGTACAGACTTTCATCCAAGACGTATTCATAGGAGGCAATTGGCCCAGCCCTTCCAGCAGAAATCATGGTCTAGTGCCCTCTTGTGGCTTAATATGGAATTGACATGCATGACTATGCTGCTGAGGCTCTTAGGGATAGACTGGAAGGCTTTTCGGTCAACCTCTATCTCACTGGATTCCCAAATTTTCTGTCCAGCCTGCTCTTGGAGCCCCACTTGTGGCTGACAGATTTACTCAATTGTAGTAGCCAAAAGGGTTTAGCCAGGGGTTGGGAGTTGATGGAAAGGAAGAACAGTAGTGAAACCCCAGGAGATGTTATCAACAAGAGGCAAGGTACTTCTCATGATCCTAGACACGCTACTACCACTGAGAGACAGGGAAGGAAGACCATAGAAAGGCTTTCTCGGGGACATTCTGACACTTCGTATCCCCAGTAAGCCTCCTGTTAACAGGAAGCATCACAATGTCCCTGTCCTTGTGCCTTAGCCCACTGTCCCAATTTCCAGACAGGCACCACTGCGACCCTCTCATTTCTTCATTCACCTCTGTGGCCCTCTTGTTTCCTCACTCAGTGCCATCCAAGTGCTAGCTCCCCTGGAACTTTCTCCGGGCCCACTCTCCAAGGACCCCAACAGGTCACTACCCCCACCTGATGGTCTCCTGCTATGCCACTAGCCACACGAACTCTGTGCCCACCACATGCTGGATACTTACTGTCATTTCATGTAAGCCTTGTCACCACTCTGTGAAGGACATAGCAGCTTGACTTTCCAGATAAGGAAGTGAAGCTCAGAGACATTAAGGAACTTGCGGAAGCCACACAGGACCAAGGCCAGGAAAGTTGCATATCTTCTGAAGAAGTCTCTACTCTCCCTACAGCACTCAGTTGCCTCCTGGGCTAAGAACCACTGAAAAGTGGTGGTGACCTGACACCCAGGCTCAGAGCCGAATCTGTCAGTGTGGGGAAATGGGCAGCAAGCAGAACAGGAAGAACAGAGGAAAGCCAGGGACTGTGCTCGTGGGGTGAGGCTCTGGGTGCATGCTGGAAAGCAAGCAGAGCCAGCATTCAGAGCTTTACACACACTGCACACACTCCTGTTGAAAGCTTATAATAACCCTGCTCTATTTTTATTATCACCATTTTTCAGATGAGAAAACTGAGGGCCAAAAAGTTAAGCAGTCAGCTCGGGGCACAGCTGGGAAGAGGACGGCTCATGATCTGCGCCTCATTTAGTCATCACCATAAATAACCTTGGCTGGGTGCACACTCCAGCATTGAGTGCCAGAAATGTCCACTTCTTTCAGGCTCTTCTGTGGCCCAGCCTCAAAAAAATCTACCAGAAACAGGCTGGTGGGCAACAACTGACCATCAGAACTGGACCCAGTCTGCAGCCCTGGGGAACAGAACAGCCCTCAACCCTGTCAACTCTGACCCACCACAGAAGCAGGGGACCTAGTCTAGAAAGCAGGTCACGAGGTGCCTTCATGGACCAAGTAGGACACAAAACCAAACCGCTCCTGTTGCGACAAAAGCGGCATCTGAAACAGAAACAGCCAGCGGGTGTCTCCTAGGGCAGTGGTCAAAAGCAGCCCCA
>PVKN010013904.1:0-19565 GCA_004027915.1 Capromys pilorides | reverse complement strand
TATGTCTTTAGCATCTCCTTGGTATTATATCTGTGTGCACATACAGGCATGTCAGCTAGTGAGGGAGCATTTATGTGTATCTCATGTACATATGTTTTCACATGTATCAGTATACTGTGGTTCCATGTTTATATGTGACACATTACTGTGTGTCTATACAAATTTCTGAGTATGTGAATATATTCATGTGTTTTGTATGTGTACATGCTTATGTTCATGTGTGTACATGTGTATTCATATGTCTCTAAAAACATTTTGTATGTGTGCTTATATAGAGAGATGTGCACATTTGTACATATTCACATATTTGTGTGTCTGCAAATATGCACATGTACATATACCTGTTTATATGGTTGGGCACACTGAGTACATACATGTTTATGTGTATATATATATGTATGTATATATTAAAGAAAGAAACATAAAAATGCACCTATGTGAGTGCACGTGTCTATATGTCTGCACTAGCAGGTCTATACCTATATGTGTCTGCATCTAAATTATGGCATATATGCATATGCATGTGTGCATGCACTTGACATCTGTATATGTGTTCATACATGTGTGCATATGCCCTTGTTTGTATCTGGTGCATATATGTATTTGTGCCACCACATATGTGCCTGTGTAGGTGTGTGCATGCTTACATTGTGTGTCTGTGCACATATATAGATCCATGTGGAATCATGTGCACATATTTGTGTGCACATGCATGCTTGTATGTGCACAGGTGCATGCAGCCGCAGAAGGGTGGCTGCGGAGGCAGGGCAGGGGCTGGGGGCAGGTGCAGAACTCTGACTGCTAGAGCAGAATGGGAAGTTTGTGCCCACCAGAGGGTTGGCCTGCCTGGGTGGGGGCATGGGTTCTTCTCTCTCCGCTTCCCTGGAGCTTGTCCTAGGGCTTCATAGCTAACTGTTCCTCCCCTTCTCAAGCCACTGCAGTGGCCCAGCATCCTGGGGGGCTGAAAGGCGGAAGTGAAAGTCTGGCTCTGGGTGTGGGACTCCTAGGGCTGGGAGGAAGGGAATGCTTAGGGGAAAGTGAGTGCCCAGGACTTACAGAGATGGCAGAGAATGAGCCTTTCAGCCTTCTGGGGGCTGTGGGCCCCTGGGTGAATCAGGGGCTGCCCCTGTAGAACCTACAGTTTATATGGTCTTGTTCAAAACTTGCAGCCATCCGAAGAGTCAGCTCATGGGGAGCAAGAGACTTCAACTGACCCTGGCCTTCAGGGTGAGTGCTGGAAGCCCCGTAGAGCTTTGTGGGAGCCCATTCCACAGATGTGGAAACTGAGGCCTGGAGGAGCTTGGGATGGGCTCCTCAAGACTTTTCAGCTAAGCTGAGCTGGAACTTCAGCCTTTTGAACCTTATGGTTGCTCTTCTGCCTCTGACAATCTCTGCACTGGGATAGAAACAGGCCTCTCTGAGGGCCTCGCTCTAAAGTCTGGGACCCTCTTTTCCAGAGACCCAGGAGGCCACCCCTCTTCTGTCCACAGCCCTCCAGGGCCAGGTCACAGTGGTTCCCGTTGTGAACAGGTAACTGCAGCACACTCCTCCCCCACCCGGCACCCCACTCCCTTTGAGCCAGTGAGCCACTGTGGAGCGGGGAAGGCCACTGTTCAGGGATGATGCATTTGTGTGAACAGAGGCCCTGCAACATCCTAGGAGGTGGCTGGGAACTTTGGGGAGCACAGGGGTCTCCAGGACCAAGTGGACACCCTGACCTAGAGTAACGAGAGCCTTTCTCGGCAGCCCAGGGCTGTCTTTGTGCTGGGCTGACTTCAGGGCTTCCGATCTTCCCAGCAAAGCTAGAAATCTACACTTGTGCCTGAAATCTCCTCATTGGCTCAGACATTATAGCCCATGGTGCTCCTCCACCTAAGCACATGTGGGGCTAAGGCTGGCACTGGCCTCAGGCGGGGAGTCTGAGCCCCTCACACGTAGGCGAGCACCCCAGAGGAACAACCCCCAGACCCTCTGGAGCTTTAAGTGTGTGATTACAGGCTCTGGCTTGGAGCTGAGGTTACAGGACAGGGATGGGAGAGGCTGGCTGCCTGTGCTGAGCTGCAGGGATAGGGATACCTGGCCTCACAAGGGCAAGCACTGGTTCCTCCATTTGCCAGGGAGGTTCACGAGGCTCAGGAGGGGGGTGACGTGTGTGAAGTCTCCTGGTGGGGACACAGTGATGTGGAATCCAAGCTGTGTCCTTTGGGATACGGTGTGTGGCTGCCATGCAGGCCGGGCAGCCTGGGCCTGAGGGGAGGTGGTTGTCCCTCTCTCTATCCTGGCAGCTCCAGTGGCTGGGTGCTGACGTGGCTCTGGAAGGGCATCGAGAAGATCGCACCGCAGCCTGTGAGCAGTGGCAGGTCAGGCCAGGATACTGCTGCTGACACAAGGCCTGCAGCTCAGGTACTACAGGGACTGGAGGCCAAGGAGGGGCGGATGGGAGGCTGCTGCTGGGCTCCTTACCATGTCTGTCTGTCTGTCCCAGTAGGATGGAGAGCAGGTCGTTGGGCCCTGCAGCACTGGGGACACAGGTAAGGCCAGAAGGCAGGTCACTTTCTGCCCCTCCGGAGAGTCCACGCTGGCCAGAGCTTCTCTAGGCTTGGATCTGGGTTGGAGTGGCTCTCTGGTCCTGGGCTCTGGGAAGGTTCCAGAAAGGTCTCTTGCACTTGACCATCTTTCTCTATGTTCTTTTCTTGCATTGATTTTATGCTTTTATTTGGAATTTATTAATATATTTTGATAGAATTTGTTTTTAACTGATACTTTAAAACATAAAAACTACATATTAATGGGGTAGCAGGTGATGTTTTGTTACATGTATACATTTTTGTAATAGGTCTATAAAAATTTTCTCACTTCATTATGGCAAAAATAATTCAAAAGCTTTTTTTTTTCTAGTTTTTTTTTTTAAAGTTTTGTATATCAGGCATGGTGGTACATACCTGTGGACCCAGCACTCAGGAGGATGAGGCAGGAGGAGGGCTACATAGTGAGACCCTGTCTCAAAACAATAGCAGCCGCAACGGCAGCAGCAGCAGCAACAACAACAAAACATCTTATATTGGGGCCGGAGAGATAGCTCAGTGGAATAGGTGCTTGCCTGGCAAGTGCAAGGTCCTGAGTTTGATCCCTGGTACCACCAAACAACAAACAACAGCCAACTGAACAAAAAAATCTTATGTTACTGGCGATTGAACCTAGGCCCCTCACACTGAGCTACATCCCCAAATTTTTAAAAAAAATTATTTTGAGACGATGTCTTACTAAATTGTCCTGACTAGGCTCGAACTTGCAATCCTCCTACCTCAGCCTCCCCGACTGCTGAGATTATAGGGTGCACAGGCGTGCAACGCAGCCAGGACACTGTGGCTGGCAGCAGCCACCCTGGGTTCAGAGCACACCAGAACTTGCCTCTGTCCTGCTGCAGCTCAGCACCCATTGATCAACTTCTACTGTTTCTCCCTCCCTCCCTTTCTCTGTCTTTTGACCCCATGGGGACTGCAGATGGACCCAGTGGGATCCTTAGCACCCAAGATGCCGGGTGAGTCCCTGTCATTGCATATCACTGTCACTTATGGGTGTTGGCTGAGTGGTGTCCCCACAGTTGAGCTTCTGGGTTCAGGAACAGGTCGTATTGCCACCTCTGTGTGTGACCTTACACTTGCCTTGTCCCTCTTCTGGGAACGATGTCCATGTGGTGCATGAGGCTTGTGGTGACCCTGTTCACCCTGAAAGTGACCCTAACTAGAGACTCTTTTGGGGCGACCTTCTGAGAAGACACAACGGGGGTGGACAAGCTCCTTACACCTGGTTTTCATGGGGATGAAGTTTGTGTGGAGGCCAGAAGCAGAGACTTGGCTGACATGGGGACACTGGGGCACTCAGCTGTGTCAGTCTCAGAGCCCTCAACAGCATCTGACTCCTCGGAGCTGATGGCAAGTGGCTATCTCATAGCCACTGGTGATGGGGGAGCTCATATCCTGCTGCGTGGGGCACTGGTTAGTCCCTCTGCTTCAGAAGTTTCCAGGCCTCTGAGTCCCTGAAGTAGGCCCGAAGCATTCATCTTCACTTACCCCGCCCATTCCCTCCCTCCTTCATTTATTCATTAGGCTGTTAATCCACTGAGGACAGGGGTTTTGTCCTGCCACAGAGCGGAGACTCAACATGTAGGTGACACATGAATAGGTGAACATAGATAGCCCCATGCTACATCCATGCATGCATTGTGCCAGCCCCGTTTCCTTGGGTTCTCTGCTTCCTTCTGAGTGCTGCTTTGCTGACTCCTGGGACAACTGAAGCCTTTTAGGATCAGAGTATCAGGAAGACTTACCAGCTTTCTTTTGGGCCACCCTTAGGGGAAAAGGTTGGCCTGGGAATGTCCAGCTCCTCGAAGAGGCTGGAACTTTCAGGATAACCAGCTGCATCTGGACCCAACCCCTGCCCCTGGATGCATGTAATTGGTGGCATCCAGTGCAAGATATAAATGCTGAGCTCCTTAAAAAAAAAAAAAAAAAATTTCAGACTATAGCAGTAGCAGTGCATTGTTTTATTTATGTTTTTTGTGGCAAAGACAAAAAAAATCCAACACCTAAAGTTAAAGAAGGAAAGATTTATGATAGCTCATAGTTTGGAGAGGTTTCAGGCGATTGGTAGCTGGATCCGAGGTAGGGCGGTATTGCAAAGGGACATCACAGAGGAGAAATAGTCCATAGTGTGTCGAGCAGAAGGCTGCAGACAGCGGCAGCCGCTGCCGCAGTAGCAAGCCTGCCTTCTTTCTGTGCCTTTATATTCCATCTGGGCTACAAGCCTGGTGCCAACCACACCCAGGTGGGACTTCCATTATCCACTCCCTTAATCTTAATGTCACCCTTAATCTACATTCCCACACCCTAATCCAGCTAGCTTCAAAACTCCCCACCTATGAGAGCGTGGGACTTTGGGGGGACATCTAGATACAAATCACAACATGTATTAAACACAGAATGAGTGTTTCTAAGTATGGGGCCTTGTATGTAATTGTACAGGCTATATATCCCAGAGGCCAGCTTTACCTGTCCCTGTCAGAGGGAGCTTCCTGTGCCACATGCAGATCCCCAAGAAGCTCCCACTTCTCATCTGCTGCCTCAGGAAACCAAAGCTAGATGAGTTGCTCCAGAGCCTGGTCCAAACTTGGGTCCAAACTGCAGTTTGTCAGGAGCTCCCGCCTCCCAGGGGCCCTTTGGGAGCACTGAGCTCAAAGCCCTAATGCAGAACCCAGGGCAAGGGAGGACTGGCGAGCTCCAGGCCCCATTGGGCAGTCGGGATGGTACGCCTGGCTGCTCACCTCAGGATGCCCGTGGACCGTCCACAGGGCTGGCCCATGGCTGCTCAGGTGGCTGGAGCAGAATCTGGAGAAAGTGCTGCCTCAGCCCCCCAAGGTCTCGGAGGTGAGTGTGGAGCAGCAGGGGTGGGCAGGTGAGCATTCGGGACGGCTTCCCCAGGAGGGGTCCCCGACTCTAGCAGGCTCTCATCCCTCTCAGGACCCCACCATAGGGTGATATCCTTGAAGCCTTCTGGAGAGTGAGTGCCTGGTGCTGGGGGATTCAGGGGTAGCCCCTGTGCTGGTCTTGGCCACGATATGGTGTGCACAGGGCTTGCTTTGAGCTGTGATCTATGACATGTAACTTTGCTCCCTGTTTGTGTCCAGAGTTCCAGAGCTGAACCTGCAGATGCTGTCTTGGACCCAGGTACAGGAAGTGAGCTGGGAGGGGACAATAGGGTGGTCACAGTCTGGGCTGGGAGGAAGCAGGCCTAGAGGATTGCGGGGAGGGCCTTAACCCTCTCCCAGGTGAGAGAAGGGTTTTGGGTTTGCCAGGAGTGGGCTGTTGGGGTGAGCGGCTCTAGAACCTCCTCCCTGGCCCAAACCAGAGTCCTGGGGCACATTCCCGAGGTCTTTGCCCAGTCTCCTCTCCTTTCCCATCTGCTCAATGCTAGGGCTCTTTGGGGTGGCCCCAAGGGGCTCCCCACCCAGTCCTGTTAGTGCTTCCTTATGTCCTGGAGGTGCTAGTGGAGCCCTGCCCAGGATCCTTAGCTTCTGTTCTCCCTGCTGCTTAGGGCCTCCAGAACCAGACCTGGAGATGGAGCCCACCGAGAGCCCCTCCCTGCCCAGTCCTGGGTCCTCAGAAGCTGAGGTGGAGCCAGCTGCAGAGCACCCGCCCAGCTTACAGGCCTCTTCCTTGCCACCCCCGGGGGACCCTGCCAGGTGAGCCCCGAAGGCTGCACCTCCTGTGAGCAGCAGGATGGCGCCTTGGCCCAGGCTAACACCCAACCTTCACAAAAGTAGTTTTCCAAATGACAAAATTAACACACGCACCTGGAGCAAAATTCCCCGGGCTGTCCAGGGCCCTCCCCACAGCAGCAGCTCCCAGGCGTCCCAAGGTTCCCTCAACCCACACCCCAGCCATGAGGCCGTTGCTCCTTGCAGCACATGACTACTGGGAGCAAGCTGCCCACACTTGCCCTTGCCTTGCCTCCTTCACCTAAAGACCTCCCTCGGAACTGGCTGGACACAGGTGGTCCTCCTTCAGTGGCTGTGTAGGTCTCCACTGCCTGCACGTAACAGCTTCCACTTAGCCTCTCCGTGGACATTTAGGCTTTTCTCCACACCTTTGGGTCACACACAAGTGGAGCAAATCAGTGGACATGGAATCGCTGGGCCAGAGGTTACAAACATAAACTGAGGATGGGTGTTGACAAGTGGTTGTGCTGGTCCTGAGAGCCTAGAAATGCGTGCTAGGATGAGGTACAGCATGGGGTTGCAGGGCTGCCTGCTGGCACCTGACTGTGCTCTAGCTGAGCTCACCTAGTGACATTGTGGGGCCGAGACATGGTAGAAGCTTCTGGCAGGCTCTGGGCCTTGCCAATCTTGCTGTCTCCCTGGGGCTTGGGGGAGCAGACTATGGCCTCCACTTCCCCTTGAGCCTTCCCACCTGGCCACAGCCCACCCTTTCCTTGGCAGGTTGGTAGCATGGCTCCTGCACAGGCTGGAGATGGCCCTGCCACAGCCGGTGCTCCACGGAAAAGCTAAGGAGCAGGTCAGTGCTGGGCTCGGGCTGTGGCGGGGGAATTGGGTGACTGGGAGCTCAGGCAAAGGTGAGATGGGTGGCCTGGGTCTCTGGGGGCAGTGAAGTGCAGTGGCACGAAACCCCCAGCTTGCCTACCTGTGCAACACATGCTCATCCTGCACACACCCTCGGAGACACGATGGCTGCAGATGGTGAGATACTGGCCCAGTCCACTGCCAGGAGTTCACAGTGTTCCATGGGGGACAGAGAGAGAGCAGGTCAGAGGCAGAGCCTCCAGGGGCATCAAGATGGCGTCCCAGCGGAGGTGATCTCCAAGCTCGTGCAGAGGCCCAGAGACAAGAGAGGCCCTGGATATTCTGGGATGAAATGGCACCCCCAGGAAGCCAGCAGGTCCTGGGTGAACTCCTGACAGCCTCAGGTTCCAACATGGGTGTGTTGGGGCAACAGGGCCTCTGTTACTGCATCCCTTCCTTCCCTGAGACCCTGGACATTGCCCTTCTTTCTTGAGGAGAAGTACCTCAACTCGGAGTGGGAGGTCTAATCTCAGTCCTGGCTGGTTGACCTTATCCTGGCCCTGGTGATTGGGAAACCTTGGTTGTTCCACCAGAGCAACGGGCTAACAATCCTGGCACCACCTAGAATTTTATTTTTTGTGGAACCAGGGATTGAACTCAGGCCCTTGCGCTTGCCAGGCAAGTGCTTATTCTACTGAGCTATCTCCCCGGCCCCTACCACCCAGAATTGTGAGAAAGCAGGAAAGCATTCTGTAAAGGAAGGAATCTAGGCCCAGGAGAGAGAAAGAGCTGGCCAAGTCCTGTGCCACTCAGGTACCCAGGGTCCCTTCCTCGCTCCTCTGTGACTGTCTGGGGGTACCCTCACCCTGGCTCACTGAGCTACCCCCACCCCCAGTTCTTTCATGGGCTCTGAGCATAGTGGGGACCTTCTTCCCCATTTCATGACATTGGAGGCCAGAGTGGTGTTTCAGGGTCGTGTGGCTGGTGTCAGAACCCAGGTATCCGGACTCCACATCCAGGAGCTTCCAGCGGCCCCAAGGCTGGCTCCTGTACTAAGGGTGGCTGTGCCAGGGGGCATGCTGGGAGCCTAGGCTTGCCTCCCTGTGTGCCAGAAGAGGGCAGAAGCTGGGCGGAGGTCAGCCAGGAAGCCATGCGAGTGTTTTCCTTTTTACCCCATGTAGGAGCCTGGCTCCCCTGAGACGTGTGAGGTGCAGACCAGTAAGTGACACATTAATGGGCCCCTGTGTCTAGCCTTGGGAGATTGCTTTGTGTCTTTGTGTCTAAGGGGGGAGCATACCTGGGGGTCTCTTGACCTATCCTGTGATTCTCGCCTGTGGTCAGCCTGTGCTGGTAGTCAGAGCCCAGCCCGGAGCCAGAATGGTCCAGGCTTGGTGTCCAGTGCCTACTCAGAGAAAACAGCCCCCAGATGGGCACCCCCTTCCTGCGGGTACCACCAGAGAGAGTGGCCCTGGCCCCAGGCTTCTGGGTGAGTCAGTTTGGCTAAGCATTGTCCTGGTCAGGGGAGAGGAGAGGCACAAAGCACCACTGGGAAATCAGATCTTGGAGATGCTGACACTTTTAACCTCAGAGGGTTGGGGAGGTAATGATGCCTTTTTTTGACAGCTCTGGCACAGGATGGAGGGCAAAGGCCAAGAAGTGAGGGCAAGGGGCAGAATCTGTTCTTCCTTTACCTGACAGCTCTGGAAAGGCATGTGGTGGACAGACGTTCATTTGTTCAACAAACGTACCAGGCCACCCTCAGTGTGCCGGTCTGTGATGAGTTCCAGCAGTGAGCACAGTGGTGCACTGTCCTGCGCTCAGGCCCTCCTACCCTGGCTCAGGGAGTCCCAGGTAGCTGCCACTGAGCAGGCTCAAGAGAGCAGAGGTCTCTCCTAGGACTTGGGTGCCGAAAGTGCAGAATCCAGGCATTGCCAGGGTTGGTTCCTCCTGATGCTCTGAAGGAGAGGCTGTCCCTTGTCCCCTCCTGGCTTCCCATCCTGGCTGGCCGTCCTCAGGGTGCCTTGGCTCTAGCCACCCTCTGGTCAGGTTCTCCATGCGGCCTTTCCTCTATAAGCCGGCTGTTACTGGATTTAGGATCCTCCCTAATCCAGGATGATCTCATCTTGAAATCCTTAAATTAATTACACCTGCAAAGATGCTATTTCCAAATAAGGTCACATTCACAGGTAACAGGGTTAGGATCTGGGGGCGTCTTTGGGGAGGACACTGCAAGCCACGGCCTGGGGTCACTTGAGTGGTTGGGGACGAGTGTGTCTTTTCTTCTCCCCACTCTATCCTGGCCTCCCCTAGCTGCCAACCAACCATCCTCCGGCCTGTCCCCCCAGCCACCCACCCTGTCTTCTCCTTTGTTTCAGGGGTGATGGCAACTGGAGGCCTCTGAAACAGGGGAGAAAGGGATCTGGGAGAGCACAGATGGACAGACGGATGGATGGAAGGAAGGAGAGAAGGATACCCTGAAGAGAAGACTGTCACAGGGGAGGGGGAGAGGTGGCCACGGACTCCCGCCCTGCCTGAGCTGGGAACCTCTGGTTCTATCCCACCACCAACTCTGTCCCAGAGGCGCCTCTCAGGCTGCCTGGCCAGGAGGCAGCAACCAGACCACAGCGAGGGGAGGGCAGGGCACAAGCAGCCAGGAGATGTGCGTGTGCAGCCCCTGCCGGCCTCCACAGTGCACCTCGCTTGAGCACTCTCAGCCCTTTAGGGACCCCATTTCTTCTCAAAGTGGTCCTCCTAGGGTCTGGCCATATTCTCTTCCTCAAAGGACTGGGCATAACCTGTGACAGCGACAAATAGTTTAACTGACATTAAAAATCTTGAGTTAGCACTTCATACCTGTGACTGCATGATGTTCTTGCGTGGAAGAATGGCTGAACCAAGTGTGTAGGTTTTAAAGGGGTGCACTGCATGGGATGAATGGTAGTGGGGTTGCAGGAAAGGAGGAACTAGCCAGGGTCCTTGAAACCCCAGCTGGCTCTGATGATTTTGTTTGGGCCAAGGAGTGATTTTAAAATTAGAACTAGTTGCCAACATTTCAAGGCAGGCTTTGTATAGAAGATGTTTGAACTGATCAGAAAGTGAGAAAGGCTGGCTTTGAGGGACCAGCACTGTGCTCCTGAGGACAGACTGAAACAGTGGCCTCGCCCCTTCATTTGTACCTGTTATCTGACTTTGGATTTGCACCCCTGAGGTCTTTAACTGGCACTGAAGGGAACGCAATTGCAGAGGAGGAAATAAAGTGAGAAAATGCCTGGAGGTAAGGGTGGTGGGGAGAGGGCTGGGCCCTGCAGGGAATCTCAGCCTGAATCCTTGATGCTGAAGGTGAAGCTAGAATCCTTGGGGCCTGACTTGAGGAGTCTGGGCTCCAGGCAGAACGGAGCCACAGCAGGCACAGGGTGAGGGAGTGGCTTCACCCAGATTGCCCCGGGGCTGAGCAAGCGTGGGGGCAGGGAGAGCAAATAAAGCAACTGGGAGCTACTGCGGAGAATGTCGCACCCCTAGACCTCATCCTTAGAGTGTGACTCAGCTGATGGGAGGGGCTGGGGCCTGACTTCTAGAAATGTCCAGTGCCTGAGAGATCTGTGCTGCAGGGCCAGGGCTCTGGACTAGGGAGAGCAGGCATGAGCAGGTTTCATGACCCAGACCTGCCAGAGAGGGGGGCTTGGAGCCAGTGCTCTGGCTTTGTCAGTGGCCCGGGGTCTAGGAGTGGGGCGGAGGAGTGACCTACAGCCTATGTACTCTGACTCCCACCTGCTACCTGGGGGGCCAGGATATTCTTCATAGGATCTGGACTCCAGGGGAGGACAGTGACTTCTTGGTAGAATATTTTTCCTTCCTAGTTGGGTACCTCAGGCATCATCCTCTTCTCAAAGCTGGCTACAAGTTGGGGGCAGTCTAGGGTGGCCCCCAGGTCTGCTGCAGAGATGAAAGCTCCTATCCATAATATTTAAAAAGAAAGAGTTAAATGACAAAGGGAGGACAATGTCTTCCTTGAGGATGGCACCCAGTATGGAACGGCTCTCAGTGCCAGTGGGGTACACATGAATTTGTTTATCACCTGGCACAGTGCTCTGTGGAGTTGGGAGTAAGGGCACCCTGGGCTCCACCTTCAGCTTCCTGTGTGGCCGGGCTGGCTTTTTGGTCTCTAACATGCAACAGAGAGTACTGTTCTGTCTTCCTGGTGTTGTAAGAGTGACGAGTCCTCCGGCTGGGAAAATTTCTGTCCCCTGGTTGTTTCTTGCTGTGCCAGGCATCAACTTGCAGGAGCTCTCGGGGTGCAGAGGCTGTAATACTGTGGATAACAGCACAGAACCACTCGTGCAATATGCCCCTCTGGTTCTGGGTTTGAAGCTACCCTCAAACCCCCCAAGTATGCCAGGCCCTGGGGATGTTAGTAGAGCCGGAAGAGCCAGGACCTGCCATGGAAAGACATCCTTCAGGATGTGCAGGGAGCTTCCCTGGGAAGCAGGGATAATATCTGTACTTGGAAGCTGGGAATCCCAGGCCTGGCCCACGGGAAGCACCCCATAAAATAAAGAGATTATTTGTAAAACAGGGGTAAGACAATAAAGCATAAAAATGAAGTGGGAATAATAATTATTGCTGTGAGGACTAGTGGAGCTGCTGCTAAGCAGGTGGCAGTGCCTCCACCACAGATGTGCTGTCAGGCCTGAGGGCCTTTCCACCCCTGTGTCCAGGGCAGTGCTGACCTTGCTCCTTATTCAGTGCACTAATGGCATTGATCCTGCTAGTCACTCAGCACGGGCCTGGCTTGGCTTGGGAGCGTAGCTGTACCTCTGGTTACTGCCTTTGTTGTTGGCTGCACCACGAGCAGTAGCTTTCAAAGTCTAAGCCTGGAGGCCAGCTTCCATTTAATCACTGTCACTGACTAATGGTCAGCTTGAAGGCCACCAAGACCCCTAGAACTCTTGGGGGACACTTGGCATCCAGGAAGTCTGCCCCTTACTTGGGTGGACTTGGGTTCGTGAGACTCTGCTATACCCATTTCTGCCAAGCTTACAATCCCGGAGGGTCAGGGCGCATGGGGCAATGCTGAAAGGCAGACTTGCTTCTGAAGGTGGGTCTCCCCCCACCCCCATGGGAAATCCTAACTCCCTTGGATGGGGCGCTGCTAGGGCCAGGCATTCAGGAAGGACTACCTGAAGCAACGCTGAGCATATGGGCATGCTGTTGCCAGGGCAACCCTGTACCTGGGTATGACAAGGTGGCCCCATGCTGTGCCTTTTGACATCACCTTCAATGCTATAGTGAGGCGTACTTTCTTCTCCAATACAAACTTCTAAGAAGGAGTCCTCCATGAGAAACAAACTTGGTCCAGCATAACCAAAGTTCTAGCTCAAGGGCAAAAGGAACACAGTGATGGACGGAGACAGGTGAATGGCTGTAGGCTTTGCCCATCCCCGAGCCTTGCCCACTGCCCACTGCTTGGTGAGGAGCTGATAATCTGTAGGCCAGGGCTAAGGCTCCATATGGGGTCCTTGAGGTGCAGGAGTCCAAGTCCACTGTCCTCATACCCCATAAAGGCCCCCTTTGTGTCCCTGCAGTCAGCATCCTCCCCACGAAGCAGGTGGAGCCTGACCTCATACTCGAAGAGGTTGACCCTCACTGGGAAGATGCCGAGCAGGATGGCAGCGCCAACCCACAGGAGATGGAGGCAGCTCTGACATATGAGGACGAGAACGAGGCTGTGGTGGAGGTGGACGAGAACGAGGCTGTGGTGGAGGTGGAGGAGAACGAGGCTGTGGTGGAGGTGGATGAGAACGAGGCTGTGGTGGAGGTGGACGAGAAAGAGGCTGTGGTGGAAATGGATGAGAATGAGGCTGTGGTGGAGATGCACAGGTGAGGAGCCAGAGAAGTCCTGGGAAAGGATGAGGTAGCAGTACAGAATCCCAGAGGTAAAACATGGCATGGAGGCCAAGTGAGGTGGTTCATACCTGTAATCCCAGCACTCTGCAAGGCCGAGGCAGGAGGATGGCAAGTTCAAGCCCTGCTAGATAATTTAGCAGCTTAGTGAGACCTTATTTCCAAATAAAAAATAAAAAGGTGCTGAGTGTATAGGCCTTGGGTTCAGTCCCCAGTACGAGGAAAAAAAAAAAAAAAAAAGACACAGAGAGGACCCAAGCCTGCCTCCCCAGCTCTGCCCATGAGTACATAGGCTACCAGATTTTTCTGCCCCATTCTAGAGACAATATGTGTGTCTACAAGCATGCATCCCCTCTTTTTGCATAAAAGGTAGCATATCATATGCACATATCTGCACCTTTCTATATTTGCTCAATTAATATGCCTCGAGGCCCTTCCACGTACTGTATGTCCCCATTGTTTTGACAACTGTGTCTCATTCTATCACAGGAACATACTGTAATCTATTTCATCTGCCCTCACTGATGGCTATTTAGGTTGTGCGCTAGCTTTACTACTGTGACAAGATGCCTGAGGTGATGAGCTTATATAGAAGAAAGATTTCTTTTTGGCTTATAGTTTCAGAGTGTGGTAGTTTGGCCCCACGCTTTTGGGCCATTGGTGAGGTAGTTCAGCAGGGGAAGTGTGCAGTAAAGCAGAAGCATTTGGTTCACATCAGGGTCTGTGTCTTGCAGTTGCACCAGTCTGGGGAACAAGCCGTTAACACCTGGCTTTGGGGGGACTATTTGTGATCTCACTGTAGGAAGGTGATTCCCACATTTTGTTTCTATGAACAATTCTGCGGAAGTTCTCTGGCGTGCACACCCATGTGCTCACCTCCCCAGGGTGGATCTCCAGTGGGTGTGGGGTCATCAGATGCAGGAACAATGATAGTGACTGCCAAATCACCCTCCTAGGAATGGCACAAGATAGGGTGAGAACACTAAGGCTCAGAGAGGCTCCAGATCTGACCGAGGGTCACCACAGGACATGGGGGCTGGAAGAGGTCTCTCATATAGTGAAATGCACTGGTCACTAGAGAGAGCCTGGGGTGCTGGTGGGATGCATGACGGGGGGCCTAGGCCAAGCTTTGACAGAAGAGCCCAGCTCTGGTCCTGGGAGTTGTGAAACACGCTACAGAAATGGGGGCAAGAGCTAGACTCAGGGTGACTGTGGTGGGCTCACTTCTATCTCCAACCTCAATTTAGGGAGCTGCCCCTGATTCAAGAGGTAAAAGAAGAGGAGGAGGACGGCAAAGAAGAGGAGGAAGAGAAGGAGGAGGAGGAGAAAGAGGAGGAAGAGGAGGCGCGGGAACCTGAGTGAGTCTGGTCTGCTTGGCTAAGGGCTCTCCCAGGGAGGTGGGGCTCAGCAAGAGGCTGCAGGCCTCCTGCGGGGACTCCCCGCTGCTCCTGCAGCTGTTTTTCTGGTGTGCCACTGGATTCTGACCAGAGACAGAGGCAGAAGCTGGGCTCCCCACTATGCTTATATTGGACCCTTATTCACCACTCAGCAACCCCCAACACACACTCATGCGCATACGCTGGTGTCTTCTCCTCCCCACCCCTAGGAGCCTGTGACAGTGCCAGGTGCACAGTAGGCACTAAATAAGCATTGGCTGAATGCAGGGGGCTCACGTGGATGGATGCGTGCAGTGGCCCGCAGTGCTCGCCTCTGATTAGCAAAGCCAGTGCTGTCCCCCCTTGCACACACCCCATCCATCTTGTGATTTCCTCTGAGGCGGCCCTGGAGTTCTCTCTGTTGTCTGTTCCTGGCTGATAGCCCACCCACGTCCACACTCCAACAGTAAAACACAAGGAAAATTCAGGCTAACAAAGGAGAGCAAAGAGCACAGGGGAGGAAGACTGTGGCCATGTGGGCTGACAGAGCTGTGGGACACTTGGCTCAGGGGGCCAGGAGGAGACATGAGAGACAGGCAGCTGAGCCCCATCAGGTGTGGGAGGGGGTGGGCTGGAGCTGTGAGGTAGTGAGGTCAGGTCCCGGGGATGGTGCTGCCTAGTGGGGCTGGAGGAGATGGCCAGGGAGTGTGGGGACAGAGAGGAGAGGGGCCTGGACCATGGAGATCTGGAAGAGGCCAGAGAGTATGGGAGCGTAGGGTTGCATGGGGAAGTGATTCAAGGAACAGCCTCAGAGCAGGATGTATGGGCCCTGGGCTTGAATTCCAGAAACAACGGGGGGCCACTGAAGGCCTGTGGGCAAGAGGACAGTGTGACAGGGCCACTGTGTTGAACAGAGCTTGAAGAGGTTGGCAGTGATTCTGAGAGAAAGTTAGTCTGTCCTCTGCTCCAGGTTCCTTGCATTGCTCCCTGTCCTCTCACACTGCCCACCATGGTGACCCCTGGCCCACACCTGCTGCCCTGAGCTGTCCCTCTGATCATAGCACATGGCCGGGGAGCACCATGGCTTTGCCATCAGAATGCCACCTTGTTTTTGTTAGCTAAGTGACCCACCCAGAGTTCCTATGTCCCCAGCAGGGGGCTAACAGGAGATCCTGGCAAAGGGCTGGCAGTGAGAAGGACATTGTAGGGCCGGCCTGGAGAAAGGGCCCTGTCCCTGTCTACTGTCACTGATGTCCTCATGTCCATACGCCAGAAAGGGGCTAAACCATGAGCCCAACACAGGATTTCAGGGCCGGATGCTTGCTGGGTGTCACCCTCACTCAGTTTCCTCCCATCTCTCTGGGCAGGAGGCACAGGCCTGGCTGACCCGCAAGGCTGGGGAGGTCACAGCCTCTGCAATGCTGTCCATCCCATCCACAGGTGCCTCTGATTTGTGACATTATTCTTATACTAGAAGAAGCTGCTTCCCCCATTCTCCCCCTGCATCTCCCGAAGACAAAGGGAAACTTCAAGTGCAGGCTGGCCTGCTTGTGCTTCCTGCCTGGCCCTATGTACAGGGCTCAGCTTGAGTCTCTCCTGCTAAACCTGTGCACCTGGCACACAGCCTGCCAGCCCCGGCCCTGCCACTGCACTGGAGCTGAAGCCAGCTGTGCTCAACACAACACATACACACTGACTGTGCATGTGTTCTCAGAAGGCAGTGCATATGATAGATGTGCATATCTGCTCAGTGTGCACGGATACACATGCTGCGCTGTGCACACAATCGCATGTGCAGACACACAGCCTGCATATGTGCACATGCACACAGAACTCACACACTTTCTCCCACATGTGTGCACGCAGGAACCCTATACGCACCTGCACCTATCCATACTGGCCCTTGGGGTGTGCACAGAGACACGGGCTCATGCCGGCTGTGGCCCAGGGGTGCTGCACCTGCACCATGTGTCCACACCAAGGTTTAAATTTTTAAATTTATATTTCTACAAATGCCGTGCCTAGTTGTTGGGAGCTGCAAGAAACTAGAAAATTGATCAAATGTGTATAGGTAGGACTGGGCCTCAGTGCCTAAAACAAACAAGCTATCTTAGTCCTGAAAAAAAAATCCTGTCTGGCTCAGGTCAGCTATTAGTTGCTAGGCAACCTTGTGTCACATGTTACTAACTTTGTAAAATATAAATAAATGATCATTTTGTTGTCGGGCTGAGTTAATCTTGCCTATCAGGCAGACCAGCGACCACCTAGCCCAGCTCTTGTCTTCTTGTCTATCTTTCTCATTCCTGCTGCCAGGTCTCCCCGGGTAGAATTGTTTGCAGTAAGATCAACAGATCCCTACACCTAGTGACTACATTTATTGTGGGGAGTTAATACCTGTACGTGGCAAATCCTCATTCTTTCTGGGTCCCTTCCCTCCCCCCTCTCAACTCCCTCCATCTCTGGTTCTCCTTCCTACTGGGAAATGATTCCCCTACTTTCTTTTATTTATCTATTATTTTGATATGTTTATACTTTGGTTTTCGCATGTAAGAGCAATTCTGTGATATCTCAGCTTGTGTGTCTGATTTATTGCACTTAATACTGCGTTCTCAGAGTGTGGCCATTTACCTACTAGTGTCTCATGTATCCTTCTTTACGGCAGAGCAGCTCTCCACTGTGTACAAATGGTACATTTCTTTATCCATGCATTTGTTGATGGAGGTGTAGGCTGCTTCCAAGGGTGAGTTATTATGAGTTGTGCTGCTATAAACAAGAGTGTGTGTGGACCCCTGTAATACGATACCTCTTTTAGGAGGATACCTAGAAGAGAGGGAGTTGGATCAAACGCAATTTCTATTTTTAATATTTTCAGGATTCTATATTAATTTCCACAATGGTTGAACTAGTCTACATTTCCACCAACAATGCAGAAGGGTTCCATTTGCCCTGCAGCTTGCCAACATTTGCTATGATTTGATTTCTTGATGACAACTATTTTTTTCTGGAGTAAGATAGGATCTCAGTGATGCTTTAATATATTTATTGGCGATTTGTACTTCTGAGACCATCTATTCATTTCAGCTGTTAATGTCTTATTTATTTATTCATTAATTTATTTATGTTTTTGAGACAGGGTCTCGCTATGCAGTTCAGGCTGGCCTTGAGCTCACTTTCATAGTGCAGGCTGGTCTTGAACTCGCACTGATCCTCCTGCCTCAGCCTCCCAAGCCCTGGGATTGCAGGCATGCACCACTACGCCTGCCAGCTGCCCATGTTTTGACTGGGTCTTTTATTTATTCATTTTATTCTTTCTTTTTTTTTTTTTTTTACATTGTTTCTTTGGGTCTTTTGTTTTGGAGAGGTATAATTTTTTGAAGATCTTTATATATTCTAGCTGTTAGTATTCTGTCTGAGGAATAGCTGGGAAAAAAATTTCCCATTCTGTAGAACCACACACACTTTATAAGAATTTTACTTGTTTTATTTTTTAGCAGATTAAATATTTGTGCTTTAACATTTAGATCTTTGATCCACTTCCATTTTAGTTAAGTAGGTAGCAAGCTATATGGTTTTAAACTCAATCTGTAAATGCATATAGCCAGTTTTCCAAGCATCCTTCATTTAAAAGGCTGTCTTTTTTCCAGTGTGTGTTTTTGGCTCCTTTCACACAAAGGTTTGCCAGAGTTTTAAAACCAGGAAACTGTTAGTCCCTAGGCCAGAAGGAACAAGATTACTGCAGTGACAGAGTGAGTGGACTCAAGACTAGGCCAGAGGGTCTGAGGCTCTGATGAGCAGAGCCGGACTGTCACTGTGTGGGAAAGGATGCTCCAGGCCAGCTTTGCAGAGGCATAGGTGACTGATGACGTGAGGGCTCTGGCATTGCAGAGGGTCGCCTAGCAACCCCATCTCTTCAGGCAACAACTCGGCTTTTCCTAGCAACTGTGGCCTTTTGGTCCCCACCTGGCCTCCCTGAGGACACTTCTGCAGAGTTCCCTGCACATCCTCTCTATCTGACTAGAAGCAGGAAGATTTGGAGGCGCAGCTGCCAGCCAGCTGCACGTCCTGGGGAGCTGGTTTCCTGGCCGAGCTGGGGCTCGCCAAGTCTCTGAATGCAGAACCAACCCCAGGCCTGGGCTAAGTGACCCAAACCCCAGCTGAGCTCCTCCATCATGGGCGTCCTTGCTGGCAAAGCCAGACAGATCCAAGTAGGTGGCTGCTTCCGCCTGAGGGCTCCCTCCTTCCTTTTTGGGGGGTCAGCATTTTAGGGTGAGGGAGTCTGCTGGAGGCCATGTGACGACTTACTTGGGTGCACAGCTTGCTGGAGGGTTGGGAGAGGAAGAGAGGACTGATCACCTGGTGAGCCGGCTGCTGCTACTAACCCCGCCTTAACTTGGAGGTCAAGGGCTTTGGAAAGCCCAGCTCAGCCGGACTGTGATCCTCTGCTGGGAGATCCCTGAGAGCTGGGCATTTTCTAGAGGTGGGCACGGGGTGGAGTGGGGGGATGCAGGTTGGACACAGACCGCACCCTGACAGCCACTGTCGGGCTTGCTAGGTGCATCAGTAACTGAGGCTGTTTGTGTAAAATGTTCCCCTGTCCACGAGGGTGATTTTGTAACCGTGCAGTTCACTGCCTCCTTTGGGCCAAGAATAATGCCAAGAGCAATAATAATAAAAGGAGCCAGCTGATCGGGACTTTTTCCGGGCCACATACTGTGCTAAGACAGGATGGTAGGTTCTGCTGTTAGACCCGTTTCACAGATGGGGCCCTGATGCAGAGAGGGCACCCTGTGTGGCCAGAGCTGCTGCACCACGCAGTGCGCAGGGAGTGGTTCTGTCCTGTGTCGGGCTGGTTTCAGAGGGAACGCTTGGTGCTGTGGCCAAGGAAATCCCCGACCAACTTTGGGAAAGGCCCTCATTAGCCCATTGGGCCAGGGATGCCAGGCACAGCGCCTAGTTACTTTTAGGGACACATGAGAATGGGTTTAATTTTGTTACTGTTGTTTCATTTTATGGGGGTTCTGGGGAAGAAACTCACAGCCACACACATCCTGGACAAGCCACTGAGCTTTATGCCCAGGCCAAGATTGCTTTAAAATAAGTCCACAAGGGGACCACCCACTCCAGATCCCCCTCCTGTCCCTCTCTTGGACAGGAGCTTTCCTTCCTCTAATAAATCTATTCTTCTCATAACCTCCAAAAAAAAATAATAA
>PVKN010013903.1:0-19598 GCA_004027915.1 Capromys pilorides | reverse complement strand
TGTGGTATCATGTTTTCAGTTCTTGTGGAAAAATACCCAGGAAGAGAGTAGCTGGGTTAAGTGAGACCTCTCATCCTAGTTTTTTGAGGGATCTTCACACTTATTTCCACCATGGTTATACCAATCTACAAACTCACCGACAGTAGAGAAGAGTTCCATTTCCCCCACAGCCAGCATTTGTTATTAGTTGACTTATTGATGATAGCCATCCTTATTAGGGTGATATGGAATCTCAGTATTGTTTTCATTTGCATTTCCCAAATGGCCCATGGAATCTGAGGTCATTAAAACATGAACTTCCTTCTTTTTAATTTTTTTTTTAAATTTTGTTTATTTGTTTGTTTGCTTATTTATTTATTTATTTATTTATTTATTTATTTATCTTTTTGAGACACGGTCTTACTGTGCAGTTCAGGCTGGCCTTGAGCTCACTTTTGTAGCCCAGGCTAGTCTCAAACTTGCACTGATCCTCCTGCCTCAGCTTCCCAAGTGCTGAGATTACAGGCATGTGCCACCATGCCTGGCTTAAATGTTATTAATTTTAATGAAAGAGAAATAACAATGAAACAGTTTCAAAACAGGTTAGTAGAACAGCCATAATAATTAATATAATGCATATTGTTATCTTCATAGTAGTTGTTCAGAATACAAGATACAGACATGATAACTAAACACTATTAGTACAATTCTTTCTTCTGACTGAATTAAGAGAAAGTAGTCGTATATATAGTCCAAAAGTCAATAATAGTAGTTGTTTATCAGCAGAACTGGCAATGTTGGACACCGTTGACTCCAGACTTTTACAATTCAGCATATTAGGTTTAATCTTTTTTTTTTTTTGCGGGACTGGGGTTCAAACTCACAACCTCGCACTTTCCAGGCAGGCACTTGTGCCATGGAGCTATCTCCCCGGTCAACAATTCAGCATATTAATATGAGTTTACTTTTTATACCTTATGGTTAAACTTTTCTGCTAGATAGTTAAGACCAAGATAAAGCAAGTCCTATATAACAAAAAGGGAATTTTTGTATCTGACAAGGTCAGTCAAATCCCCTCAGAATTTACCCTGAAACCATGTATAGCATCTTATAGATCTTTTGTCAGTGTCAGCCATCTGGATGAGTTACAGCAATTGTTTGACCAATTTGCTCTCTGTGAAAGCCTGAGAGAATGTTTTCTCTCTAGGTGAATTTCCTTAGGCACACTATACATGCATTTATACACACAAGATGATTAAGACAATGGTTTTTGAATCTCCAACAGGTTTTTGAAACAAGCAATTTGTCTTAGTTACTTGTTACTTTTTGCTGAGACAAATATACAACACTCAAAGTGAAGGAAGGAAAGGTTTATTTAGCTCCATATTCGGCTGGCCCAAGGCTGAGTGGAATAGGGCAGAGAGCATCCGGTTCATGGTGGCAGAACAGCAACAATATGGTGACAGAGGAAACTGAACAACCATGGGAGCAGAGAGCAACAACCTATGTCTGTCTCTCTGTCTGTCTTTATATTACATTTAGGCTTTCTGCCTTAGCCTATCCACCTTAGGCCATACCAATAATCTCAACCATACTCAGACTGATAACCCGATCAGTATTAAAATACATAATCCCAGTGGATCAAGAGTCAAGTAATCCCAGCAGTACTCAGACCCATAATCCCATCAGTACTAAAACACATAAGCCCAGTGGATCATGAATCAAGTCTCAAACTCTAGAAGTCCCTGCCCCATGATTGCATGAGGCTTTGGGGGGACAACTAGACATAAACCATAACATTCTGTCCCTGGACCCCCAAAGTCTCATGCACATTCCTTTGTGAAAAAGACATTTTAGTCCATCTGGAAGAGTTGCCAAAGTCCCAACAGTTTCAACATTGCTGAAAAGTCCAAGTTCCAAGTCTTCTCCAAGATCTAAGGCAAACTCTCAACTGTGAGCCCTTGTATAAAAGAAAAGTTAAACATATCCAACATTTAAAGGTATAAGATAAACATTACCAATCCAAAAGTTGCAAACAACAGGGTAATACAAAACCCTGGGACAAACACAAGTCCAAAATCCAGCAGGGCAAACATTAAATCCCATAGTTCCAACTGGAACATCTGAAGCAGTCTGCTCTGAGTTGTGACCTCCAAGGCCTTATGGCTTCTCTCTTAGGCCAGATTTGCACCCTCTTTACAGTTTTTCTTAGATGATCCACGTTTCTGGCTTTTCCAAACTTCTGGGGTTTCCACTGAATTGGCTTCTCACTCTCTGCTTCATGCACTGGTCTCTCAGGGGCACATTTCCTGGCCTCCCAGGCCTTCCTCTGAAATCAAGGTTGAAGCCTTCTTAACCTAACAACTCTTGCATTCTGAATGTGCCTAAAACCAGTGTTATGTGGATGATGCCAAGGTCTGTTGCCAGTTGGAGCAGTAGCCAGGCTTCCTTCTTTCTTGGTTGTAGCAGTAGGGTGCCTAGATTGATGAACTCTCTGACCTTGATTCTGAGGAACAAATTCTCCATGCCAGTGCCATTTTGGAACATGGTTTGGCCTCTGCCACCATTCTGGTATTTGGGTTTCTGAGGCTTTCTTCTCAAGGAAAAGCCTCTCTCCTTTGCAATTCTGGGGCTGCAAAGGGTGGAGAGCTGCCACCTCTTGTGTTTCCCTCAGGCCATCCTATGATTCTCTGGTTCCTTCCCAGCAATGGAGTTCCTTTTAGCTCTATCTTTGCAGTCCACAGCTCTCCTGGTGCTTCCTTCCTGGCCAAACTCACAATATTTTAAATCATCCTGCTTGGCTCTTTGCTCTTGATTTTCAACATAAATCTGGCTAAAAGCCACCAATAACAACCATGCCACTGTTCCAATAGTTTGCTGCTTTGAAATATCTCTTGAAAGATTAATCAGTCCACCATGCTTAATCTCAGTCTTAGGCAAAGTCTCTGGGCACAAGAAAAATTCTGACAGACTTTCAGCCAATCCATACCACAAATCATCTGGAGTCCAATGACAATGCTGCCCTTTTTCCCAGAAGAAACCTCCTCAACCTAGCCTTTACAGGCTGGCCTTCTGTCAGTCTTCTGGTCTGAGTTCTGACCAGAATCTCCTCTACAGAACAGTCAAAGCTTTTCTAGCTCTTCACAAGTAGAAGCCTCTCCAAATATTTGCTATCTCTGCTCATAAGTCATTCTTTATACCCAGGCTTCAAGCCAGTCTTCTGGTCTCAGTTCTGATCAGAATCTCCCAGCCAAAGCTTTTCCAGTGCTGTGCTTGTAGGCAACATCTCTGAACCTTTCCTGTCTCTTCCCATAAACCATTCCCAAAAGCTCGTAACCCACATTGTCAGGTATAGCCACAGCAATGACCCCACTGCTCTGGTACCAAATTCTGTCTTAGTTACTTTTTACTTATTGCTGGGACAAATATCCGACACTCAAAATGAAGGAAGGAAAGGTTTATTTAGCTGACAGTTGCTGGAGGTTTCAGTCTATATTCAGCTGGCCCAAGGCTGAGTGGAACAGGGCAGAGAGCATCCAGTTCATGGTGGCAGAACAGCAACAATCTCAACAGAGGCAACTGACCAACCAGGGCACTAGAGAGCAACAGCCACCATCTGTCTCTCTGTCTCTCTTTGTATTACATTCAGGCTCTCTGCCTTAGCCTATCCACCTTAGGCCACACCAATAATCCCAGCCATACTCAGACCGATAACCCCATCAGTACTAAAACACATAATCCCAGTGGATCATGAGTCAAGTCTCAAACTCTAGAAGTCCTCACCCCATGATTGCATGAGGCTTTAGGGGGGGACAACTAGACATAAACCATAACACAGTTAATTGGTAGAATTCTTACCCTGACTAACTATATATGCTGATATATATGAACTAAGCAACTACATTGAGGATGGGAATGTGTAATACTAAAACCATGCTTGGAATGCATATCATTCTGGTCTTCTAAATGTGTACTGCTTCTAATGTCATATCAATGATTGCTGTACTCTCTCTCAAGTAAATGTTTATTTTAAAAAAAGGTAATAAAGGTGGGCCAGCGGGATGGCTCAGCGGTCTAAAGCACTTGCTTAGGAAAGCTTAGGCAGCAGAAAGGACCGCAGTTCAAACCCCAGCACCACATGCTGCGCCAGCCCTGCCCCCAAGGCAGGCTGAGGCAGCCACAATAAAAAATAAATAAATAAAAAATTTAAAAAAAAGGTAATAAAGGAGAGTAAGAGACAAGAAAAAAATGCCGTAGGATTGACCTGCTACAATTTTGTATATGGTTAGATTTCTAAATTTCTGTGTGAAAATGTGTAATTTTCTTTATCACGTTCTATAGGGATTTATTAGAATATCAGTGATTGATGGAAAATACCTGTTTCATGTTAAGTGTTTGATATTCAGAAGGATAATGATGTTAAGTTCAGGCGCCTGTGTTATAGAGTAACAGTATCACTAAGCTTCTCTTTCAGAGGGTTAACAACTTTGCAGTTTGCAGACCAATAAGTAGAGAAAAAGAAGGGCTGCAAGGATTGCCAATATTTTGGCCCTAGCCCTTCAAGGTTAGTGAGGACTCAGGACATAAGAGAACCTGTACTGTAACATCCTATAGCTCAGTCGTGTCCCAAATTTTCTGTTCAAGGAGATTATGGGGCCACAGAGGAACTTCCTTCTTTTTAATTGATGAAGTTTGTGCTTTGGATGGGTTGGTCCCTTTGTCATGCTCAGACTTCCATGGCTGTGGAAATTTTCTTTCCTCTGCAATCCACTTTCTCTGATATTGATGTGGCCGTTCTACATTTTTCTTCGACTGGTCTACGCATGATACACCATTTTTTTCCTTTGTATTTAAACTTATTATTTATGTTTTGTATTAAACATTCATTTCTCACTGGTAATATGTAGTTAGGCCTTGTTCTTTTAATCCGATTTGACAATACTTGCCTTTGGATTTTAGTATTTATGCCATTTGCATTTACTGTGATTATTGACATGGTTAGATTCAAATCCCTTATTTTGTTATTTGTTTTCCACTGAGGCCAACTAAGATGCCATGACCTGATTGGGCTAGGGCACAAGTGCCTCTGTATTTGGTTAAATATGATTTTGAATGTGTCTCTTGAGGTGCATCTGGAGGACACTGACATCAGACAGAGTGACTACAGCAAATCCCTCTCCCTAGTGTGGCTGACCCATCCTGTAATGTGGGCTCAGTGGAAGGGGCAGGCCATCCTGTGAGCGGAGGAAGTAGCCCTGTGGCCACCTGTGGGCTGGAAGCTCGGGCTCCTCCACTTCTGGGTCTGCAATTAAACACCATGGGTTGGCCTGTGGGGCCTGCAGATGTGGGGCCATTTAGCGCCCACAAACACAGAAAGCCATGCCTGGTGATGCATCTACTTCCCTTTCTGAAAGTAGAGCAATGTGAGTCTGTGGGCTGCCCAGGTGTTATGGTTTATATCTAGTTGTCCCCCCAAAGCCTCATGCAATCATGGGGTGGGCTCTTCTAGAGTTTGAGACTTGACTCATGGTCCACTGGGATTATGTGCTTTAGTACTGATGGGGCTATGGGTCTGAGTCCTTCTGGGATTATGGATGTGGCCTGAGGTGGATAGGCTGAGGCAGAGAGCCTGAATGTAATATAAAGAGAGACAGAGAGACAGACTCATGCTGTTGCTCTCTGGAGCCCTGGTTGGTCAGTTGTATCTGTTGCCATTGTTGCTGTTCCGCTGCTGTGACCTGCTGCTCTCTGCCATGTGCCTCTCTGCCTTAGAGCCAGCCAAGTATGGACTGAAACCTCCAGTAACTGTGAACTAAATAAACCTTTCCTTCCTTCATTTTGGGTGTTGCATATTTGTCCCAGCAATGAGTAAAAAGTAACTAAGACACCAGGGTAGGACCATGGAAGGTTGGTTGAAATAAAGTTTATTGGAGTTAAAAAGGTCAACAAGCTTGGGACAATATTACACATTCAGTAACTCATGTGGAATCCTGAGAGTTGCCTTTGCCCAGGCCATAATGTGGATCCATTTGAAGCAAGCGGCGATCTGAGCATAGGCGCGAATGTGCCTAGCAGAAGCTGTGTGCAAACCGAGGAAGCCAATCCTCCCAGGACTGCTTCCTGCTGGGTCCAATTCCTCACTCCCTCCAACCCTCCCTGTGCATTTCCCAGCTAGCCTCTTTGTTCTTGAGAGACTATGATTTTCAGATATTTTTAAAAAATAAAATCACAGAACCCCAAGGACAGATGAACCTGAAGTTGAAGTCCCTAAGAAGAGATAGGATTTCTGTAGGGTGGTGGTGGAGGGGATGAGCAGATGAATGGGACATAATGTGAACCCTCGTTTGGGAGAATCTTCCTAAAAATGGGAGCATATCTGAAAAACAATTTTAGTGTTAGTAGGATAAGATATTTAGCACTGGGGTCATGCTGGAAAATCTGAGCAGATTTCTTTTGTGGAAGGTCTGGTCTATAATAATCTTACACTTTGGAGACTTGCCTAAAATTACTGTGTTTATTGCCACATTATATTTTTTTGTCTAGCAGAGAAATTACACAGGAGCATTTATTTAAGGCAGTGTCATATATCACCGAAGGACAAGTTCAGTGTGTTAGTTAGCAAAGCTGTAACGAGACAGTAATAGGAGCTGAGTAGCTTGACTTCATGGAAGTTATTTAACATCTCCAGACTGGCTAAAAGTACCTGTGTGCTTCTTTTGAACTGGTCATGAGTGTCTTCGTGGCTGCGAACATACTTACTGGTGACATAGTGACAATAACAGCACCCTGCTTCACCACAGTGCTGTGGGGAGGAGCCATGTACAGAACACATGAAGCAAGGAGCCAGAGGGGAATGGCAGTAGGGCCTGCTGGGGTCTCTGCTTGCTGCAAAGGAGGCAGCCTCACCCCCAGTGCCGACAGCCCTGGGTGGTGCAAATAGGACCAGTGTGGATTCTTATCCTCTAAACAATATGTGGGAACATTTCTTACTTTCATGGCCTTTCTGAACCCCTAGTCTAAGAAGATAAATAATAAAAGCTTTGCCACTTAATTCATGGCTATTTCATTTTTAATGTATTTGATACATGGTCTCACTATGCAGCTTGGACTTACAGTGATCCTCCTGTTTGCAGCCTCCCCAGTGCTGGAATTACAGATGTGCGCCACCACCATGCTTGGTCTTAGTGGCTGGCTCAGAGCGCATGGGAGTGGGACCAGTGCAGCATGTGGTACTGTGATTGAACTGTGGTCTCTGTGCTTGCCTAAGCAGGCACTTAGTCCACTGAGCTATCTTGCTGGCCCACTCTGGCTATTTTAAAGATTAATCTGAGGCATTTACATCTGAAAAGAAGAAAGCAAGTCCATGGCATTTTAAAGGACAGTCAGCAGAGAGCATCGGTCTAGTTCTGGATCAATATAAGGGCCAAGTCGCTGCTGGTGGTTTTTAAATCACTGATAAATTAAGCTTCCAAAAATTGCACCTTCCCTCATAACTCAATAAGATGAGATTGCTTTTTCCAAAGACACAATTGGTTGCTTTAGCAAAGGGGTGGAGAGAGCAGCAAAATCTAGAAAATGAATACTTTTCTCTTGATGATACTCCAAGTCAGAGGACGAGCAGAAGGTGCCAGGTGACCACAGTGTTGCCCCACGAAGAACCAATAAAAAGACGGGCAAATCTTGGCCATCCCAGCCAGAAGCCCAAGAAAGAAATTTCTTCTTTGGCAGGTCCTTAAATTGGTGAGTTTTAATAGGGGCATAAAACAGCTAAGAAACCAGAGAGTGTAGTATTTACTATCTTGGGAAATAGGATTTAGAACTGACAGGTGGGTTTAAGGGAATCAAAGACAGGCATGACTCATGGGGCCAAGAGACAGTAGTTTTAATTCAACATGGGGAACTTATTTCCCCTCCGGGCTGTAGGAAGGACAAGGACCATGGTAGAAAATGTCTGGATCTTTGGCTGAACACTGCTGTGTAATTCAGAAAGCCAGCTGGATCTTTTCACTGTTGAACTTAGGCCCATGCTCACTAACAGACACTTACAAAAGGTATTTTAGAAATAATTTTGGATCCGGAATGAAACTAGGAAGGCACCCAGCAGAAAAAAAAAATAATAACAAACTTATACAACTACAGGATCTGATACTTTCTGAAGTATTTTGTGATTCTTTGACCAAGGAAATATATACATTTATCCTGTGTATCTCTTTTTCTAATGCTGTATGACACATTTGTTTGTTTATCTTTTAAGAAGAAGGCGTGAACAATTCCATTACTAAGTATTCTGCATGTGTTTTGCATGGGCATCTATTCTGCATATGTTTCATGCTGGTCACGCTTATTACTATTACTTATACCTCTAGGTCATAGCTAACGTGGTCTGTATCACATGACCTCAGGGCTGGAATATATGAATTTGGGAAATGAGCAAGGGGACTTCTGATTTTTTTTCAGAGTGATGATTATGATGATGCTAATGATTTTGCTCAGGTTTTTAACAATCTTATCTGAGGACTGAGGGCGAGATAAAATGTCCACAGTAGGATGATATTAAAAATGCTCCCAGTGTGAGAAGGACTTGCAGGCTCTGCAAACTGTGGCAGTTTCCTGGGGACTCCTGGGCCAACCTCAGGCCATGTGCTACCTTCATGGCTTGCAGGGTTTAGCTGGTTCTTTCTCTGGCAGGGCTCTGAGATATATGCACAGTTCTGCAGGGCACAAATGGAGGGCTGATGGTTGGTGCGGTCTGGTGTTTGGATTGGCAGTGATGCTTGTTGTGTGAGTAGGAATTCTTGAGAACTAGCAATGGAAGTAGTAGTTGCTGTAGAACTTTACACCTTATCCCTTCTACCTGGATAAAGTGAGTTGGAGGTAATGTGAGTTTAAATGAATCCCAATCTTCTAACTCAGAATTTTAGAGGAGGTGGGTAAATTAGGTGGCATTTGTGTGACAGTAGAAGCTAAAAATGAATATTGACAACCTAAGAAAATATTAAAGCAGATTTCTTTGTTGCTCTCAAGTTTTTGGTTGCTTTGGAATAGTGAATCTGCTCCAATCTGCACAGGTTAGGAATAAATTTGACATGACACTCCTTCCCCCTTTATTAATATGGCTTAGAAGATACTGAATTATATTGATTTTTTCTCCCTCTGGTTTAGTTATATAGGAAAATGCTCTTCTTTTCTTCCTTGCTTTTCTCCTCCTTCTTTTCCTTATTCCCCCGTTTCCTACCATATTTCTAGCTAAAAGTATCAAAAAGCTATCCATTGTGTTCTCCTTTAGTGTCTTATTGAGCCACGCAGACAGAACCAGAATGGCATGTGTATTGCTTGTCGATGGCCGACACTAGCTGGTGGCTGGTTCTCTCTGTGGCTGTGAACATCTCGCCTGTAGAGCAGGCAAAGATCTCATTAGCACCAGCTAATAGGCAGAGGCGATCGGACTGCAGAGTGGATGGGGCACGTGCGCTTCTAAGCTGTCTCATGTCTTCGGCTCTGCTTTGCATGTCAAGATGCCCTCATGTTGTTGTTAATATGTACAGGAAACATGTAGTGTCATTATATATGCCAGGGCAACCTAGATGCTTTCACCAGAACACAAATTTGATCTGGGATGTATTCACACAGTATTGGCATTGCTACGGCTCAGCGGGCAGTGCACGTGTAGCTCCTGGCATGGGAAAGAGAATCATTACAAGGAGTCAGCATAAGCTGCCAAGTGCATAGGACACAGGGTGAATGGGAAGAGGGGCCACCTGGGCCTCTGTCTGTGGCGAACACACTCCTCAGATGGTGCTGGCACAAGAGACCTGAGTGTCTTATGTGGGGTACCCTTCAGGGGTAGGAGCAGGTTCCTGTGGAAGAGACTGCAACTCAGCTTCTCTCAGGGTCTCCATGAGGAACAAAGCCCCAGGGAGGAAACTCATGGCCCAGCAGGGACCTTCCCCGAGTGCACAGTAAACATATTTGTGGGAAGGCGTAGATGAATGGTTATAGCATTTTCACTAACGTAACTGCTCTGTAATGAATAAAGACAGAGATCATTAAAATTGCAAAAGTAGCACAGTGTGGTTCAACAACTGAAAGATACTTGGATCATCAGGAGTATCCTGCTTTGCCATTATGAAGTAGAGAACTATTTCTAAAGCACAGAGTAGCAGACAGTAACTATGTAACTATGTCCTTTTTGTGTGTGTGTGTGACTGGCTCAGTCCATTGTGGGGTGGGGCTGGCATGGCATGTGGTGCTGGGGATCGAACTGTGGTCCCTATACATTTGTGTAAGTTTGCCTAAGCAGGCACTTTAGACCACTGAGCTATCTTGCTGGCCCTAACTGTGTGTTTTTTGAATCTATAGTAAGAATGAATATTAATTGCTTGGTTACATTTTTCTAGATTTATTTCTCTACACCCTTCTTTAATTTAAAAAATGCGTCAGTGTTCCTTGATCGTCAGTGTTTTCTACTAGATGTAGGAGAGATACCCTGGGATGACAACAAAATCTATGAACTCATGTTTGAGGAGTAGAATTCGATGGAGTAGAAAGTGCTGTTTTCCTCAGGGAGTATGGCAAAGCTGGTGGAGAGGTTGAGGTGAGGGGAGGGAACCCCACTTCTGGTCCTTGATAGGGTGGGCCATGTGCACAAGCTAAGCGAGTTGGCCAACTTGCCAGCATTGGGATGAAAGGAAGTTTATTGCTAAGTTGTTGGGCCCTAACTGAAAGACATAAGCTGAGACATTTCTGGAAATATCTGAGCTGGGAAAGATGAACCTGGCCACAAAGCCCTTCTTCTCTTGGCTTCTGGTGAGTAATCCCTTGTGACACAAGCAATCACAGCTTCATGAAGACCTATGTCAACTGGCCATGACCTCCAAATTGTTAACCTGTGTTCTTGTTTATATTTTATTGGGCTTGCAACTAGATACATCCTAGCCCTACAACTGACGTATCTCAGCTTTTGCCATGCATCTTTCCCTGACACAATTTGCTCCCTTGGTTCTTGTGCTCCCTGGCTTTCCCTGTCCCTTCAGATTTGTCTGTGGATGATATTGCTTCCAGCCCTCTCTGCTGGGCCGTAATTGATACCATCAGCGTCTCATCTGTCATCAGGTTGGTGGAATTCTGTGGAATATCAGGAAATTAACTTTATAGGGGCCTTATGGTCTCAAACAACTTATTCGTAGAAAACATTTTGTGCTGTACATAACTGGGACAAAGCATGATAAACTTCAGTGGTCAGATGGCACTGGGGAAGGGACCTCAAAGAGGAACACTTTGCAGAACTGACCTCCACACAGCTCGTACTTTTTACTATTTCCTGTTTCAAAATAGAGAACATTTAGCAGGCCAAAGGGAAGATATGTTGCCTAATTTTTTTAAAAAGGTAATTTTGCAACTTGTTAAGGTTGAGTAAAACCGGATTCTCTTCCTTGAGTCTGACTCACGCTTCTGTCCTCCTTGAAGTTGACCCTTGGCCTCTCTTCTCTGTATCAGCTGTCAGCTACCTGGTCATTCCTTTCATGAGCACATGAACATTTGAGTCTGTCCCTGCCTGAAGTCAGCCCTTAATTTTTAATATGAAATCATAGAGGAATTTTTAGGTTAACTCAAGTCACTCGAGAGGTATTTGAAACTTTCGTGCATGGTGAAGTGAGGGGAAGCTTTCACCTTTTTTTTTTGGCATGTATAGGTACATGAGGGAGAAGTTAATGAAGTTAATGAAGCAGGATCCCTAAGGCCTAAGTGCACCTTAGATTTAAGAAAAAGATGCTGTTCACTTAGGTGATGTTGAAGGAGCCAGGTTGTCCTTGGAGGGATTGGAGCACGGCCGAGCTTGGAGGTCAAGAGGAATGCGGATCAACTGAGAAGAGTGGACATTCCCGTGGGGCAAATGTGTACCAAGTGTGTGCCGGAGATGACCTCGCAGTGTGAGGATGAGGAAGTGTGAGGGGTGCTCTTCAGTCACACACGTCCAGCCGCATGTTTAGTCTCACTCTGTGCAGATTCCCGGCACCTGCGGACACGGGAAGGGTGGTGCTTGGTACTGCGCCTGCGTACACGCATGCATACACGCACGTGCTGATCTGTCAGATTATGTAACTATTTACTTGTGTGAGGAAATGATTGTCTAAAATCAAGCAAGGCAACATTGTATTGTTTATGTTATTGTATTGTTACTTCTGACCATTAGTTGTCACCTTTCTTGGTCCAAGTCTAGGGACATGTTCTACCTCTCTTGTCTCGTTTCATAGTCCTGGATTTACTGATACTCGAATTGATGCAACTTCATGCATTTGTCAGTGCAGGACTCTAAGAAAATTTGTCGCACAATTACTGTGCCATTATGGACTGGGAAATTTGGGGAAAACATGTATCCTTGTGTGAAAAGCCAGAGCAGGCTCTGCCCTTTACTTTTTAAAAAAGAGAATAAAAAATAGTAAAAAACAAGCACATTGGAAATGACACAGAATGTAACTAAACAAAATAATAAGAATTCCACAACAGTTGTTACTTTCAAAATTTTTTGCAGGACCAGGTTTCGAACTCATGACCTTGCACTTGTCAGGCAGGCACTTGTGCCACGGAGCTATCTCCCCAGCCTCAACACAGTGGTTCTTACATTACATTATGTTGTCTTCAAAATAGTTGTTTAGATTACCAGATATAGGGGCCAGCGAGACAGCTCAGCAGTCTAAAGTGCCTGCTTAGGCAAGCTTAGGCAGGCATACGGACCTCGGCTCTGTTCTGGGCACAACATGCTGTGCTAGCCCTGCCCCCAGGGTGGGCTGAGCTGGCCACAAATACATAAAAAAATAAATGAGAAAGAAAGAGTCATTTGGGTTCAGGGAGATAGCTCAGGGACACAAGTCCCTGCCTGGCAAGCGCAAGGTCCCGAGTTTGATCCCTGGTTCTGAAAAAAAAAAGAAAACAAACAAACAAACAAAAGGAGAGATTACCAGAGATAAGCATGCAAAATTGTTCAAAAAAGTTAAAAGAAATTAAAGAGGAGGAGAGAAAGAAAACAAGCGCATTAACTGCTTCTTTCAGTAGATCAGCAGAAATCAGTAGTACAATTATCCAAGCTATCAAGAAGTCAACCAATAGCAAATGCTGGAGGGGCTGTGGGGGAAAAGGAACACTTTTCTTTATATATATAATCCTTTCTTTATATATATAATCCTTCTGTATTTTGTCCTTTTCCTCATCCCAGTCAATCCTTTTCACAGTATCTATCATATCTTTCAGATTTTTTACTCTCTCAAAGTTCTTATACTAGCAAGACAATACAATATTTTCGTATATAGGTCTGACTTATTTCACGTATGATTGTGGTCTCTGGTTGTATCCACTTACCTATAAAAGCCTTGAGTTCATCTTTTTTTTTTTTATACCTGAGTAACACTTCATTGATTAGAACTATCACATCTTTCTTATGCGTTCCTCAGTTGATGGGCATTCGGGTTGTTTCCAAGATTTAGCTAGGACAGATCGCACTGCTGTACACACGGGTGCACCAGTATCACTGTGATATGGTGTCTTCAGTTCTTGAAAAGTACCCAGGAGGGGAACAGCTGGCTAGAATGGGACCTCCAATCCCAGTTTTATGAGGAATCTCCACACTGATTGCCACAGAGGTTGTACCAGTTTACACTCTCACCAACAATGGAGAAGGGTTTCTTTTTCCCCACAGCCTCTCCAGCGCTCATTATTGGTTGACTTCTTGATAGCCATTCTTCCTGGGGTGTGATGCAATCTGAGTATTATTTTAATTTGCATCTCTTGAATGCCCAATGGTGTCGAACATTTTTTCACATATTTATTTTGCCTTTTGTGTTTCTTCATCTGAGAAGTGTGAATTCCTCTCGGACACCCAGTTTTGGATTGGGTTTTTGTATTGTGAAATTCATTATCTAGTTGTTGCCTCAGGCAGCGTGAGTGAAGGGTAAGAATGATTATGCCAGTTTTACAGAAGAGCTGGTTGTGGAGCACAGAGTTGAAATGACCTGGCTGAGATCAGAGAAATCCTTCCTGTGGTTCTGAATCTAGCCCACCACTGGCCTGGGAGATTAGTATGGAGGAGGGAGCTCACCCGGAAAAGCAGAGCAGGAATTTAAAAGCTAGAGATAAACTGATCTGGGGCAGCGCTTGGGTGAGTGGGGTGGGCAGCCAGAAGCTTCTCTGACCACCATGTGTTGCTCCTGAGGAGAAGGACTGGGAGTGACTATTGGCTTTGTGACCTGAGTAGATGAGGGTGGCTGCTCAGCCGTGGTCACTATCCGTGGTCTTTGTGGACTTTGAACTGGCAGAGCAGGGAGGACTTTAAATCTGCCTCCTGTGCAGAGGTTGACACCTTTTTAAATAGCTCCTGCGTGCTGTGTCACTGACTGAAGCGCGCAGGCCATGTCCCACTTGCATGCACAAGGATTAGACTATCGCTTCCCAGAGGGCTGAACAGCGCAGTCTAGTGGCTCCATGAGAAACAGCGGCATTACTATTTTCTTTCAAAATAGAACAATTGTCCTTTAGGTTTACTCGCTTTGTGGTTCTTGTTTCTTTTGGTAGTATTTTTTAAAATTAATTTTAAGGAGAAATAAATAGCAATGAGACAGTTTCAAAACAGGTTAGTAGGACACAGTTGTTATTTTGAGGCAGGGTCTTATCATGTAGTTTAGGCTGGCCTTGAGTTTGTGGAGATCCTCTTTTTTTTTCTTTCCTGTGGCTGGCTCAGCCTGACCTGGAGGCGGGTCTAGGGTGGCGTGTAGTGCTGGGGATCGAACCCGTGATCCCCTGAGCCTGTCTGAGCTTGCCTAAGCAGGCGTTTTAGACCGCTGAGCTATCTGGCTGGCTCTTGTGGAGGTCCTCTTACCTCAATTTCTTGAGCGCATCAAAGACCTTTTGTGACCCTCATATCGAAATTCACAAAATATAATACAAAGATCTGTGCATCTTCACAGTTTCTCATTGCTCACAATTTTATCCTAGGGCTGGGGAAATAGTTTGGCGGAGTAAGCACCTGCCTGGCAAGTGCAAGGCCCTGGGTTCAGGTCCTGGAACTGCATGCTTTGCTGGTCTCACAATTCCGGGTGTGGGGTCCAGAAACCAGACGTGGTGGCACACGCCTGTGGTCCCAGGTCTGGGGAGGCTGAGACAGGAGGATTGCTAGGAGTCTGACCTGCACAGTGAGACCCTGTACCAAACAAAGAAATAAAAAAATTTAAAAAATCACTAAGAAATAGCACCATGCACGGTTTGACCCTCAATCTCAGGGGGACGTGAAAGGTTCAAAGGGCAGCAAGTGACAGTAGGCAGGAGGGAACAGCTGTGGAGAGCAGTAAGCTGGATCGTCAAACACTGACCTATTGGGATCGCTGAAGACCCTGACAGGCATCTCACCAGTTACTGGAGACTCACGCAGGGTGCTGGGTGCTCCCTGGCTTCGGGCTTTAGAGCAGAGGCTGCAGTGATGAGATGATTCGAGCTCACGTCTTCAGGTTGACTGAGAACTCTGTTCACTTGCTTTACAGATCCCTGGTGGTCTGCGAACAACCATGGCATTGAACCACACTGCCTCGCCCCCGCACGAGCGCCTGCCCACCTATCTTCAGGAGGAGGATCCTTTTGTTTCCAAACTGTCCTGGGAAGCCGACTTAGTGGCTGGCTTTTACCTAACCATCATTGGTAAGCTTGCCTAATCCTTCTTCTAGAAGACGGACAGCCAACGTGTAGTGTTGATTTTGTAAAGGCAATCTCAGCACACATGTGGGACTTCCGTGGTGGTGAGGAGCAGGAATGGGGGTAGCATGATGGAGCTCAGCGAGTAAGCAGTTCAGGGAAACGACTTGGTTGTTGTGATGAGAGACAAGTATTCCATGGACAATCCAAAGACATTCATAGCAAAGTTATTTACCTCAAGATTGCGTTTCATGTTGGTTAATTCATTAGTAGGTTTATCTTCTGAATATCAAACACAATGATAATGCCATATTAATCAAACAGTGCTTTTACTTTAAAAAATACTCTTGAAACAATCATAACATTTTAGAGTAAAAATGGACCTTGGACATTGTCCAGTGCAGCTACATTCTGCAGCTCAGTGTAAAAGGAATGCTAGGCACTGCACCCACTTCATCTAAAAGCAAACTGCCCACCACATGAGCAGCTGAGGTGTTTTGAGGGAAGTTCAAAATATTGCACCGGTGGTACGTGGAAGTGAGTTTAGGGCCAAAGTTTCTGCAACACACTCACACAGCAAAGCACCTGCCTCCACACTGCCGTGGCACAAGCCGTGGCACCAGGTAGCCTCCGTGGACCCCACCTGTTTACTTCCAAGACTTATTCCGCGCTGAGAATTCATGCCACCACCCAAGGCTTAGTGCAAGAGAAAAATCACAGGCAGTGATTCCAACAAGTCATTTTGAACAACTGAATGCAACCTACGATATTTTGGACAGGTTAGATTCAACTCGAGGTTATTAAAATGAATGTGCCTATATATTTCTACCTGGCTTAGTTTGGCTATCAGGGAGATTTAAAATATGGCCCACTTTTCTGGTTTGCATTATGTTTCTGTTGGTAGCACTAAACTAGATGATTAAGCCTTAATCACAATACTTAAATTTAAATTATTTACTTGTTTTCTTAAATTCCAGTGACCAGTGGGCAGGCGGGCTGTGGCTTTCGGTTTATCTGCCTTTAATCTTTTTGGATGCTGAGTCTGGGGCAAGCTTGCCCTTTCTCTCTCCTTTGTTTCTTCTGCCCTCCTTTCCCTTCTTGTTCTTTCCCTCTCTTTTTCTCTCCTTTTTTGCTCTCATCTGTTTATTAAAAAATGTCATTTAATTCCTGAAATCAGAAAAACTGATCAGAAAAGTCTGCGCCTCCTCTCTGGTCAGTGTTTTGGGCAAAAGGCTCTGTGAGACTGAACCTGAAACTCCGTGGCACAGTGGTTGCTGGGTCATCCTGGACTTCGTTTGTGGCCAGTTAGCATTTTACTGATTTAAACTCCGCTTCATCTACTTGGACGCCCATGTCCTAACAAACACCAATATATAGCACTGAGCACCTGCTTTTTGTCCCTGTGAGGGAGCAGTGATCTGAAAATTGTCAACACATTCTCTGGTGGGACGATTGGATAGCAAAATCAGCATTGCTTTTTATATAAAAAAAGAGAAATTAGGTACTTTCAGTGATCAGAAAAGTTATTTGATTCTATTGCAAGGAATGAATTAACAGTAGCATCTCTAAGCAGACAGATCCCTCCAGACAGTGCAGGTGCATAGTTCATTTTTCATCCTAGCAAGGATTGGAGGAAGACAGGCAACCGGGATGGGCAGGTAGGGAAATCAGGAGAGTTTCCCGCGTGATGCGTGCGGAGCAGAAAGGGAAGTTGCTGTCATGCTAAGATGACTGGGCGGGAGTGGCAGGCTTGAGAATTAGGCCATCAGCAGCAGGCTGATTGGGCTGCTAGGTGAAGACAAACCTATTACAGAAGAATGAGGTAAGGCCCTCTGGATGGAGGGGCTCATCCCAGACCCAGGCCTATTCTTCTCCTCAGGTAGATTTTGTCAGTGTGTTCAGATTCCTCTTAAGGAGTCAGAGTGAAATGAACGATTTCAGTGACGTTTGTTGAATAGCAGAAAACTTAGGGAAACCGAAGACTGAAAATATGAGTCTGTGTTGGAATACAGGAGGAATAAGTTAGAGACCCGTTTTCTATTCTCCAGTCCTTTGTGTAAATTTCAAGCTTATTGACTACTTACCCGAGGGCTTTTGTATTTCTTAAAAGATCCAGGATTTTAATCATCTAAAGTTGTTCACCACATACTCTTTATCTTGTTTTGCTTCAACTGCCATTAAAAATACATCCACTTCTTCCTCACATTCACCTGCAGATAAGATTACCTGTGGAAACACTCTACATGCGTCTAAAAAGGGGCGTACTGTTCTTGCATCACGCTTTGGCACTGGGTGAAACTCTAGGAAGCAGAGTTAGCAGAGAAAATTTAAGGAAGGGAAAGAAAGAAAATGAATATTCTCCAAAGAGAGGCACAGAGCCAAAGGGTGTGTAAATGAGACTTGTGTGTTGAATGTGTGTGTGGACTCACTGTGTTAATCTCTCGGTGTACAACGTAGGTGCCCTTTGTGTTACTAGTTTTCAAGTTGCATTTTCACACTTGACTTCCCCGGCATACTTTTCTAGATGGTTCCTTTTAAAGAGACCTAAGGGTCGTTGTAGTTGGTTTGCTCCAAGACTCCATCATCTTGTCCATTTTTTTCCCCCTCCTCTTCTGCTTTAAAAGAGCTAAAAAGGTTTCAACAGACCATTAAGCCAGCATGACCTCCCAAGAGCTTACTGTGACCAGTGCCTGCTGGTTTCACACCCTGGCCGAGACACACATTTCTTTTCTTGCCCCCCCAAATGAATTGTGGTGGAGAAATTAAAATAGAGATTAAAATAGAAACTATGGGTGTCTCCTGTTAATACTCTCCTTATTCCTTACTACTAAAGGCAGCTGTACCAGATTCTCATTTATACACAGCTACACTATGAAGCAAGAATTCCTGAGGAAATCTACTCTACATGTTAAGCTATGGAAGTAGGTGTATTCTTTTCTTAAATACAGTCAGCAGGGATTGGGTCTTTTTGGATTTAAACTGGGTTTGTAAGAGCTTTTGACAGTTTCAATGAAGACAGTTTCATTGTAATGCCAAAGCCAATTCGTCATTAATGGAAGGATGTGACCGTGGGAACTCGTTGGTGGTAGGCGTGGTGGGTGGAGCTCCACTTCCTCTTCCCGTGGTTGGATGGGAGTCGGCATTGCCACCCACTTTCCCTCCAGACCTTGTCTAGTAGTAGCTGAAGGGTGTCCAATCTGCCAGGCTCCTTGCCTCCACCTGCCCTGGGACCTTCTCCAGGAGGTGACTGTTTCCGGAGGGTGGTCACGCCAGCCTCCTTCTCTGGCCCTTGGTGCTCCTTCAGGAGCCCACGGTGGTACTCGAGTCACCTTTGGCGGTTGGTTTCAGTGTCATGGCAAGAGCCAGGGGCTGACCCTGCGCTCCAGAGGGAGGGAGTTGTATAAAGCCAGTAGTCTGTAGCCTGAAGGAGGAAAGTAGCTGCTCCACCCTGGGGCTAGTTCAAGAACTGACCGTTGGGATTCCCATCCCCGTCAGAGCCTCACTGGGAAGGTAGCGGCTCTTTTTGTGGGTAAGTTCAGTCGTATGCTCCCGGAATCCTGTCCCCGTGGAGGTGACCCATCCCGTGCCTGTCACTCACAACTCATACTTTTGATTTCATTTTCTTAATTTAGATTTTTTTTTTTTTTAATTTAGAGGCCTCTCCTGACCCTCTAAATCTATGGTGTCCTTTTTTAAAATTGAGAGCTGTTTCATGTCCAAATGAATTCTAAATTCTCCTTTCAACAATGGGAATTTATTTATTTTTCTTTGTAGGGATTCTGTCCACATTTGGAAATGGATATGTCCTTTATATGTCTTCTAGACGAAAGAAGAAATTAAGACCTGCTGAAATAATGACCATTAATTTAGCCATCTGTGATTTGGGGATTTCAGGTAACGCAGTCCTGTCCTTTGCTCTTCTTGCTCTTCTTGCCTTTAAACTA
>PVKN010013902.1:0-19586 GCA_004027915.1 Capromys pilorides | reverse complement strand
CAACCTTAAGGTCTCTCCACCCCTGTAATGACATCTCAACCTCCATCCTTAGTTTGCTCCAGGGCATGTGTACACCTGGCTCTCTAAAGAACAGTCTTCTATAGACATCCTGTAGCTTACATGTAGCCTAAAATGGACCACCTTCTATTCCTTAGATGGCATCTATAACCCTATTGGCACCACCCCTGGTTAGCTGGGTCTGAGCCAGACACCTATTAAGGTGCCCCAATAGTTTAAAGCACTTCCTTCCCTCTTCCATGGCTTTGCACATTCATATTCTTGTGAAACCACTGTCTTCACCACACGTACATATAATCAGTGGCTCTAAAGTAAAACTAGCTGCAGTAGCACATCCTACGAATTACAAGAGATCAAGCATAAGCAGAGAATATTTTCAAACATGATTTCTTTCCATTATTTTCCCTATGCAGTCAAGAAGAGATCTACAATGTTATGACAGAGAGAAAATGTGAGAGGCTCTTGTTCAAAGTTGAATTTGGCCTTGTCTTCTGCAAGCTTGAAGGTTGAGCAAGCTTTCTTTCTTTCTTTCTTTCTTTCTTTCTTCTTTCTTTATAACTTTTTTTTACCTTACTTTCCTTATCTGTAGGCAGGGATGCAAATTCCACCTAACAAGTTTATTGTTAAGATTAATCAAAATACCCTATGCTATGTATTTAGCAGATGGCTCAAGCATAGTAGATAATCAAAATGCAGAGGTCATTTATCCTGCCCTCTCTGCTGGCAGGATGTTTCTAAATGATTCCACCCACTTCAAGCAGTCAGTATTCCTAGTAAGGCCCATCCCTTCCCTTCCTTAGGCCTCGCTGGCACATGTAGGTGTGTGGAACCTTACGTAGAGGAAGAGATGACCACTAAGAAGGCCTAACGGTACCTGAAGAGGAGTGCACAGTGTTGTCAGTGCTGGGGCTGTTAGCAATGGCAGCTCTGCCTTGTTTGACCCAACCATACCCATGAGGGCACCAGGAAGGGTCAGAAGGGTTTGGGTGAGAGGATGGCCTGGCACAGGGCCCAGCCTATATCTGGAAGCCTCCTGCTCCTCCCTCAGCATCAGGCTGCTGCCCCTCTCATTCTCTCAAGCCACCCCTGACCTCCGGCTGAAGCCTCTGAAGTGCCTAAAACCAGCTGGCCTATGCTCCTTTGTGTATGTCCTGAGCTGCTACAGTTAAGCACCAGAATTTGGAAGGTAAAAATCAGCAGAAATGTTTTCTCTCAGAAATATTTTCTTCACAGAGACTGAGAAGGAAGTCTGAAATGAAGATGTGAGCAGGGTTATCTCCCCTGAGGCTTTCCTATCGCCTCCAGCTTCCTGTGGTTGCCAGTGCTCCTTGGGTACAGCTACAGCTCTACCAAGTCAAAAGCACATCTGGCATGGGGAGATGGGCCGCAGCTCACAAGCACAGACAAGCTGACACAGCAGCTGACAAGCCCAAGTCCCACACAGGCCTCCTTCTGAGAAGAAACAGAAATACTCCCATGGAAACTTCTAGAAACCAGGCTTATTTACAGAACTTTGTTTTTCAGAAATGGATAATTTCTGCACCTTAAACTTTGGCTTTTTTGGCATTCATGGATTGTAATGGAGATGATCTTGACAGAATATATTTTCAAACGTGAGTTAAAAATGTCCAGACAAAATTCATACCCACTTGAACCTGTGAGTGTGACCTTATTTGGAAATACAGACTTTGCAGATATAATTAAAATGAGACCATTCTGGATTAGGGTGGGTCTCATGCCCAGTATGACTGGCCATAATGGGCTATGTGAAGAGACAGAGATATCATATTGATTAGGTTTCTCTAGAGGCACAAAGATATATATATATGGTATGATTACAAAATATGGCAAATCTGCTACAATCTGTTAAAAGGCACATTGCCATTAATCCCTCCTCAGTGTTGTCCCTCATTTTGAACATGAACTATCCCTCTTGCCACTTTTTGAAGCAGTTCTTGAAGTCCTCTTTCATCTTTAATTGTGCCGCCATGACTACCTCAAAGTTCTGAGTTCATTCAAAACGCTACCTTAAATGGTCATTTTTTACTTCGGGAATGAGTCAGCAGTCACACTGTGCCAGATCAGGTGCACAAGGTAGCTAAGGATACAATCATGATGTGCCTGCCTTTCAGGTAGATGGCACCTGACAGCATCATTCACTGTATTTTTTTTTTTTAATTTATGTATTTGTTACAGGCTCTCACTACCCCGCTTCAACTCGTAGTGATCCTCCTGTTCTCAGCCTCCCCAACACTGGGATTACAGGCGTGTGCCATCACACTGGGTCTCGGTGACAGGCTCATTGTGTCCAGGGGTGGGGCCCATGCAGTATGTGGTGCCAGTAATCAGACTCCAGTCATTGTACTTGCCTAGGCAGGCACTTAGTCCCCTGAACTATGCCATGGCCCCATCCACTGTATTTTTTAAAATCATACCTTGTGAAGGCATGAACAAAAACCCTAGAAAGTGGAAAGAATTATAGAATAAATGCATTTGAAGTGTGGAGGATTATTGCTACATGTCTTTTACCACAATAAATTTTTAAAAATTTAAATATTCCTTCATCGTATATTTGAATGTATATATGGAATTATGCAAGGGAATTTACTATCAGCAGTGGGGCAGTCTACCATGGCCATCTGAGATGGAGAGCTGGAGGATCTAGTAGCTACTGGACCCAAGGACTTGGAAACCTCAGGAAAAGAAGGACCAAGGCTATAGCACCAGCCTAAGACTGAGTACCTAGGAGCTCCCTGAAGAGTCACTGGTGCGAACTCAAATGGAAAGACTGAAGAAGATAAGTCTCATATCCATAGGCAATAGCAGTAGCAAAACCCACACTTGCTCAAGCAGAGTGGACCTTCTAAAGTGTAGGCCAATTTCTTCCTTCTCCGCTTTTCATCCCATTCAACAGGCTGCCAGCCTTTTGACTAGTGCCACCTATAATCAAGTGGACTATTGTCATAACTTGCCAAGTGACTTGAAATCTATAAAAGATGTTGACAGATGTTATATTTATTCCATTTCACCCGGAAACATTAGGCCTAGAAAACATTTATATTGTTTTTCTATTGCTGACCTAATAAATTACCATGGACTTAGCTTAAACTGATGCAAATTTATTATCTGAATAGTCCTGAGTAGTCTGAAAGGGGTCACCCTGGGTATCAGCAGGGATCAGCAGGTTTTCCTTCTGGTGGCTTTGGGGACCACATTGCTTGTCTGCTTCCAGCTGTTAGAAGCATCTCTATCCCTGGATACAAGACTACTTCCTTCAACTTATGTGTGTTGCTATAGCAGTTTCCTGTATTGTCACAATTGCTTTCCTCTTTAAGAACCTTTGTAATTATGTTTGGCCCAATTGAATAATGCAGGATAATGGTTGCCTCTAATGATCTTAATCTTATCAGCAAAGTCACTGTTACCTTGCAAGGTCAGGTCCAATATTCACAACTTTTGATTATGTTTTGAGGAAGTCATGTCCACAATATCTTCTTAAATTAGAAAAAAACAATTCGCTATTTTAAAAATTTAGAATACATCCCATCTACATTCCTTATCCTTACTCTGGGAGCCAGTATACTATTTTAGGAACATTACCCCAAGTAACACTGATAAACTGTATAGTGCAGAACTGATTGATACTTCTGAATTAATGTTTTTTCTGTTTATTAACACTATGAATATTAGTTGCATCAATTGACTTTCTCCTGCTGTGACAAAATACCTGAAAATAAAAACAATTTAAAGGAGAAAAGGTTTTATTTGGTCTCAGAAGTTGCAGTCTATGGTTAGCTGACTCCATGGCCTTTATGTCTATGGTAAAGCAGAGACACCCTGGAGAAAGAGCACAGTGGAGCAAAGCTTCTTATGTTACAGCAGCCAGGAAGAAAAGAGATCAAGGAAAGGACCACAGAAAGACACATCCCTAATCATGTACTTCCTGCCACTAGGCCCACATTACAAAGCTTCCAGTGTCTCCCAGTAATACCATCAGCACAAATGCATCCGTAGATTTCCACTGATGAGGTCAGAGCCCACTGAACACCAAGCCTCCAACAAGGGGCACACATTACGTCCACACCATACAGGGATGCTAAAAAGATCTTTGATGATACCTTGCTTTCTGACTGTTTGACTCTTCCGCCTAACCCGGTGAGATGGTTCTGATGACTACAGCTGCTTTGATGCAAGCTGAAAGTCTCGGCAAAGACAACAGAATATTTAAGCTACTGCTATGACTGTCCAAGCAAAAGTGTCTGCTTTGGTTTCTAATGTGACTTGTAAAGGCCTGGCAGATTTATTGCATAGGATTATGCTGAGGAAGACAGAGCCTACTAGAAGTCAGCAGGACAGTGCTATAGAGCAACAGTCATGAAGGTAAATCTTGGGCCTTGCCAAACACTTTTAAAAATTGGTGGTCTCTTTAATTACTTCCCTCTTAAGCACTGAACAGCTTATCTCTATGCTATATAGTCTGTGCCTTTCTTCAGAAAAAAAAAAATCTCCATTGGAATCCCAGGGATACTATCTACCAAGCGTGTAACTCTTGTAAAATTACTTAGCTTTCTGAGCTTTTGTTTGCCATTTTTATAAAACAGGAATAGGAATGTCACCTTCACAAGGTTTTGAGTAAAGGCTAAAAAGGATAAGAGGCCAATAGGGACCTCTTCCATTTCATTTAATTTTATTTGTAATTTGTGAAGGGGTAGAGTGAGTAGAATTTTCTTCAGGCCACTTAAAAAGATTCTAACTTCAAAAGTGAAATATCTCTCTCTCTCTCTCTCTCTCTCTCTCTCTCTCTCGATTTGAGACAGAATCTCCCCATCCAGTTCACCAGTTCAGGCTGGCTTTGAGCACACTTTGTAGCCCAGGCTAATCTCAAACTCACAACGATCCTCCTGCTTCAGCCTCCTGAGTGCTGGGATTACAAGTGTGTTCCATCATGCTTGGCCTCATTACTGTTTTTGAAAAGAATAATTACTTATATGATGTAATGTATATTAATCAGTTCATCTGAGCTATTGAATATACATTTCATAATATCATGTTATACATGATAAATATACATACTTTTTGCAACTTAGAAAGGGTATTTGTAGTGAAAAGATGATTTCAAGATTTCAAGAACAGCTGAGTGGGCAAAGCTCAGAGTGGTCACGGTGAGTGAACACAGGCATAGGTTGCAGAGCAGTGGGGAATAAAGTGAGGGTAAATGGGAAGGACATGGTCAGCGCAGCTGCTCTCAGAAGCAGTGGAGTGGGAAGGGGGCTGGCAGGAGCCTCAGGGCTGGAGCATCCTAAGTGATCAGACCCCATGTGGAATCCATCACCAGGCCTACACAGAGAAGTAAGGCATGCATCATTTTTGAAAGGAGACCAAACCTTGGGGCTTATGAATGAGTCATACAGTTGAGACCCACACATAGGTCCAAACAGTGCTTCCTTTAAGCAGACAGTGTCTTTTAAAAAACAAATGTAAGAAATAATTTTCTAAATGATTTTATGCACACTGAAGTCATTCAGCATACGTGGTGCAGAATCCAGCCTACCAGTGTTCCGAGAACAGGTGCTCTGGACACTTCTGAGTGCCTGAACTGTAAACTACACATTCATAAGTCTGGATTGTAGGTACCCAGCTGACTCTCCGCAGACAAGTGAGACGTTGTACGGAGGTGAGAGTTCATCTGTAAGCTTCCTCGCAGCTGCCCCTCCACTTGCCCATTTCTGGCTCAGGACTTCAGCTGGTCTCCAGGCAGAGCCAGCGCAAGCCAGGATCTCGGAGGAGCAGCAGACAGATTGCAGTGCACAGTTTCATCTCCAAGCAATTCTCCCTGGGCCATTAGGATCATTTGCAGGATTTCTGCTCCATGACGCACGGAGGTTTGGCAGCAATTCTTAAAGAGAACTAGATCCTGTTGGTTGTTAACTATTGAAGACTCCAAGTAGTAATATGTCATGCAGCAATGACTTCTAGCTTTGGGGAGAAAAAGAATCTCAGAGAAAATATTTGGGAATGTCCGCTTCATGTACTTTGCTACCAGAACCCTGGTTTCTGTGTTTTTTCCATTCTTGAGAATGGTCAGCATGAAAAGCCATGGCAAGGAGTCTTGTTCCCACTAGGGCTTGCTTCCTCAAGCTCCTGGGAGTGGTACTGTTGGTGGCTTCAATTTCAGTATTTTCTTCACAACATTAGGCTTCCTTAGGACGATAGAGATGAACTGGTTTCCAGCTTAGACTGACGTGTGTTCTTACTGAAGCATACCAGCAGGAACTGAAGAGATCCATGTTCAGATTTTCTCCTTTCCTCATTTGATAATATCTACAATGAATTAGTGGGCTTTTTTTTTTTTTTTTTTTTTGAGTAAACACATTCATTCCAGAATAGACCTTCCCTTGCTGGTTTTATGACCCCAGGGAAGGTGGTCTGAATTTAGTTAGTCCCAAAGCCGCGGAACATCCCCTGGAACTGGGCACAGAACAGACACGTATCATAGATGCTGATGGTGTTTATGAGTTCCAAAGCCACTTTCAAATAGGTGAGAGTCATTTAAATTCTGATAGTGGCAGCTGCATACATGAGTTCTATCTTATGTTAGCTGCAGAGGGATTTTTCTGCAACCTGAGGCTGTGGAGGAGTACTGGGCGCGATGTCAGGAGGGCCATGTCTCAGCTGCTCTGTCCTGGAGAGCTCATGCATGAGTCACTTACAACCCAGGGAAGGAAGGCAAAGAAATCCTCCAAACATTTTATGGATTGAATATTCTGAGTTGATATAAAGTATCGGAGGAAAACAGAGCCTACTAGAAATAAAAAATAAAGGTTCTAGGGACGTAGCTTGGTGGTAGAGCATGGGCCCAGCATGCATGAAACCCTAGGTTCAATGTCTAGTACCCCCCCCCCCAAAAAAAATCTCAGTGCATGACCTTGGTTCTGGTAATGACAAGTACAAGGGGCCAAATGTGTGCTGTAGGAAGGCCTCACGCTTGAGGCTGTGCAGCATTACCTGGAATGTTTTCCAGAGGGCAATCTTTGAAATTAACAGATTTACCTTGTGTTCATTGATTGGCACTCTACACAGTGACACTTTGGTAGAGGACAAGGTGAGTTTCCTCTAACGTTTTAAAACTACATGTAATCCTTTCCAGTATCCCAATAGCAGCATAAATTATTGAGCGTGCACCTACCCACCCACCATACACCAAGCATAGGTCAGGCAGAACTGGCCATGAGTATAATCATATACAACCCAGGTGACATTTCTGTGATTTCTGGATGCCTCCTTATATAGGTCTCAGTACACAGAGTACATTACGATCAGATCAAATGAAGCACAAAATTAAATTGCTTCAACTGTGCGGATGACTTGGGGTAAAGACCCAGAGCTGCCACCTGTCCTGCTGTCACTTTTGTCATAGGAAGACCAAATACACAGAGAGAGAGAGAGTCACAAAGAGATTCACAGAGACAGAGAGACAGAGACAGGAAGACAGAGACAGGAAGACAGAGACAGGGACACAGAGACAGAGGTAGACAGACAGAGGCAGAAAGACAAGATTTCACCTCACACCAGCAGTCTCCAAGCATCTCTCAATAACAGCACTCCCTCACCTTGTTGTACTCTTAAAAATTCCATATACTCATGTGCTTCAAATGTATTTTATCTACTTTCTGTTCTTCTCTAAGGAGCTGATTATCAGTTTCATATTAACTGATATATTAAAGTCCCTAAAGTTCTAGTGTCCTTTCCTGGACTAAGTCTCTTTTTTTCATTTTTGACCCTTGGGGAAATGAGGAAACAGTTATAAGCGGCCTGTGGGAACTTGGGGTTTGCATCCAGGGGGACTTTGACATCCCAGTGCAGACTAAGTGCGTCACCCTTGAGCTCAGACACACCGCTGAGGGCTTGATGGAATTTTTTATGGACTGGAAATCTATTTTACTTTCTGACTCCACACCCCAATTTCAACTGAGGATACTGCAGACTACATAGATCTTGGTATATAGTATTGGGAGAACATACAAATGGTTATTGAATGTTTATCACTGGCACAATTATTTGCATAAAATTGGTTGACTTAAAATTATTTTATAGCCATTCAATCATAATTTCTGAAAACATAAGTTTTTGAAAAAACTTAATGTCATCATTCTTGACTTTCATAAAAGAGGCAATTAATTCACAGACTACATTCATGTCATTAGCATGTCTCAGGAGATGGAGCTCATATCTGAGAACCAAGCCAATGTACCCTGCTTGTTCCTGCCAAATAATTTTTTAAAAATAAGTATTTTATTTCATAAGTAAATTTCTTGCTCTCAAGGAGAAGACTACATTTTTGCCAGACTCCAGATCAGCTCATTAGTTTCTGATTCCCAATCTGAACCTCCCTATTTGCTAAACAGAGTTGATGAACACAAAGAAATATTCAGTGCTGTGTTAACTGTGAAACTACAAGTGTATGTGTCAGATGCGGCTCTGCTAGGAATCTGTCAGCCTCCCCCTGAGCAAGGGCAAGTCTGGATGTTTTTATTTTCTGGCTGGTTGGCCACTGCCAGTGTATCCAGTGATACTTCATTTTTGTCACAAAATTCTGTTTACCATGACTCGGAGAGCAAAGCTACAGCCTCATTCCCTTGGGGGAAGGTGGGAATAATTGAAACTTGTATTTGTATGATGTTTTCCATTTATGGAAGAAGAATTTTCATCAGAATTTTTAACAGAGTCTTTAAGCATGCACACATTTTGAATTCCCGAATGATTATTATTTTAAAACCCAGTATAGTAGAATGCTTTCTTTTCGGATATTCATACATTTTTTTCACAGTATCCCTTACCTTGAATTGTCATGCAAAGTAAAAAGCAAAACTATCTTATTTTTATCATTGAAGTAAAGGGAGCATTTCTGTTTGCATCTAATGTTAAAAACATCTTTTACAACTTTAAAAACATAACTTGATGGCAAGAATTTTATGTCAAATTCAAACACCTACCTTCATCCCAAATAAGTTTGTTGGTCTGTTTTAAGTTAACCCCAGTGCTTTAAAAACATAGCGTGAAGGCTCTCTGTAATGCAAAGCTGAATTTTAAAATGAGGTCAGCAATGGTTTGCACTCTCTGGGGGAATGGGAGGGGGAGGAAAATTAAAACTACCACCTTCTGATTCATAGTATGAGATGGTAAATTATAACAGTTCAACAGATGTTCAAAAGTAGACAGAGAGGGAGAGGCTGTCCGGCAGAGCAAGCTGGGCAGCTGAAGCCCAGGAGAGCAGAGCTGCCAGTTGCAGTGGCTTCCTTCCACTTCTCAGAAGGTCACCGAGACATTGCTTTGCTTTGGATGTGTTGGAGACATGCCATTTGAAGAGTTCTAAGAACTAATGGCTGAGGGACAGAGATTTAAAACAAAGGACATTTTGACACCATTTTTCCCATATCAATTCAGGTTAGAAACTCATCACTCAGCCCTGGACACTGGAAGGCAAAGGAGAAAAACAGGAACAGGTCTGCCTTGCCTAGGCAAGGAGAAAAAGCTCTCCAGGGAAGCGGAAATCCAGCTTTCCAGCATAGAGAGGACTGGGATGTATTCGCTTCTGCGTCCTTGTTGGCCGTGCATGCATTGGTGCTAAGCTTGGCCCAGCCCCAGAGATCTGACTTGGAGACCCTTCTGTGAGAGGGAAGGAGGCCTGTCCCACTGGAGGTTCTGCTGCCTCTCTGTGACACCCAGCTCTGAGCGGTGGTATGGAACTACACTATTTTGTAGTTCTAGGATACAAATCGCTTCTCCAGGAAAGAGCTGCTCTGGGCACTCGGAGGTGGGGGGCAGGGGGAGTTAAACTGCATACCTCTATTAATTTTTAAAAAGAGGAGGAATATTTTGCTTGCTTTCTTTTATTAAATGGGTGGGACATAGATTATTACAAATCAAATGTGTGTATTACAAATATAGTAGAATGATTAATGGAAATAAGAGAATAATGGTGCAACAGAAAGATGGACTAAATTGCTCCATAAAGTTATTTCATGAATTCCATCTGCTCTGGAGTCACCCTCTGTGGAGACCTTATAAGGGCAGGAACACAGTAAATTAGACACAGGAACATAAGGAGACAGCCTGCATTCTGGACAACCCTGCCAGCATCCAGCCCCTCTGCCATCTCTGGCACAGTGCTCTGGATGCACAGTGAGTGGTCTTACTGTGTCACATGCCGCTCTGCTGATGTTTCTAAAACTGTCACCTTTAGATCCATATCCCTTATGCCTCTTGGGAAGCTCCTACTCTGCAACCTGTGTGGTACAAAGTCCTTTCCGGAATCCAGCCCCACTCCCTGCAAGAGCTTCTTCCAGCCTCGGTAGTCACCCTGGAATTGGTTCTCAGGCCTGGGTTCTCTCTCTGCCTAACACTCACCCTTTCTAGAAAGTGTCCACAACTCCTCCACTTCCTAAATTGTCACTGACATAGCTTCTCACCCCTCCAAGCCCTTGGATTTTTCCAATGCAGTCTTTCCAAACCTGTCCTTCACTTTCAGAACTTGTGGCTCTTCTTTCCCATTGTTCTAGCTTTAAAACCCAAGCACAGGGTCTGGAGAGATAGCTCAGCAGTCTAAGTGCCTGCTTGGCAAGAACAAGGACCTGGGTTCCATCCCTGGTGCTGCATGCTGTGCTGGCCCTGTGCTAGGCTGGCCACTGAAACTGGGCATGGTGGGGCACACCTGTAATCGCAGTGCTAGGGAGACTAAAATGGTAGGATCACTATGAGTCTTAGCTGCGTAACAAGACCCTGTACTAAATGAATAAATAAATACGTTTTAAAAACGATATTTAAAAACCATTCACACATTTTAAAAGAATACTAAAATTTCCAGGAAATCCACATGCATAAATATCATAACCCCTCTGTAACCCCTGGTCATGGCTTCAGTATTGTAAGTGCTGCAGCAGAGATTGTGTTATACAGTGGTCTTTTTCTATCATGCAGGAGCTGTCTTGGTTATTTTTCTCTCATTCCTGGGACAAACTACATGATACCAAGAATTAAAGAAAGAAATGTTTATTTAGCTCACAGTTTGTGGAGATCTCAGTCCATACTCGACTGGCTCCAAGACAGAGTAGCGCATAGCAGGAGGCAATAGTTCCTGGCAGTGGAAGCCAACAAAAGCAGCAAGAGCTAAAAGGGAGGAGCAGCAGAGAGCAAGCCTCTTACCCTCCCTTTTATTGTACACAGGGTACCCACCCCAGGGTAGGTGTAGCCCTCATAGACGTATTGCTAGCACTGGACCGTGAATCAATCAAAAACTCTAGAAGCTTGCCACATGACTGCATGAGACCTTGGCGGGGAGGACTTCTAAACATAAACCACAGGAGTTTATGGAACCGGAGTTTAGGACCCAGGACGCCTATGTCCTATTTGTAGGAAACACATTTTTCCTAGTTTACTCTTTGCCTTTTAATTTCTTTTATGATTTGCTCCTCTCCTCTTCCTCTTCCTCCTTTTTTTATTCCTCCTCCTCCTTTTCTTCCTCCTTCTTGGGTACAATAGCATATCATTTTGTTAAAGTTATTTATATTTTTTCTTACAAACTCTAAGATCAATAGGAAGTCTTTGAAGTATTTTTTGACAGGTGCACAGAATTGAACCTTGGGCCTTCATACTGAGCTATATCCATAGCCCATTTTTCAGTTTTTTTTTTTTTTTTTAATTGAGACTGGATCTGAAAGTCATTAAGTTGCCCCAGCTGGGCTCCAATTCACAATTACATTGTATCAGCTTCTCAGTGTGCTGGGATTATAGGTGTGCACCAACACGCTCAGCTTGAGGTTGCTTTTTTTCTGAAAAACATCACTCATTCCTGTGCAGAATGAGCGGGAGGCTCACTCACTGAACCCCAGGCTCAGAGGACATGATGAGAAGGCTTGTTAGTGGCAGAAGAGTAGGTAGGGTCCCTGGACAGGGCACACAGTCCCTGAAGTCCAGCTGTGGCATCCACCCTCCCATCCTTTCCTTTTGAGGGTTAGCAATGGCCAGACCTCCACTGCCCAAGCATGGTTAGAACCACACTCCACACACGTACATTCAGTCCCTTGGTTGAGCTCCTGTCGCCTCCTATTCACTCACATTTCAAGTATTTCTTCAACAATGGTGTTCACAAAAGTTGACATTATATGGGAGAGCCTTGGAAACACCTACTGTTTTGCAGCCTGTCTTTTACTGCTCCTATGGAAAGTGTTACTGTAGTAGGTAAACATAGTGCTATCTGTGCTGAATTTCATTACTGAGTCATGGTGAGGCACATTACCAGTGATGTCATAGGTGACACAATTATGAAATATAAATAAGAATGTAAAAATTAGCAGCAGAGTTCTCCATCAAACAAGCATTTATTGACTGTTCCAGGACTCGTTCACAATGCCTAAGAGTACAAATGCCAGTTATGCTATTTTCAGTATCATTGATTCATACTTAAATTTTTCTTATAAAAAAGTACACACTTTTTACAAAAGCAATTAGCAGCAGAAAAATTATAAATACAAAACCTAAGTGAAAAAAAAGAAAGGCAATAAGCATGCTACGCTGCGTGAGGCCGCTGGGGTACTTTGTGTCAGGTGATGCTGCACACATCCTGCCATGGGGAAGGCCGATCTGCAGCTCCTGGGCTGAACACTGGCCCTGCCAGGGTAGCAGGCCTGCCTTCACATGGGGCCTGTCCCAGAGCTCCTCAGGGAGGCACAAATTCCCAGCAGGGTGGAGGTGAGGAGAAAGAAGGCTGGGTGCACATGGAGCACGGTGTGGGCAGCTGGATGGGAGAGCTGACACGGACAGCACCACGTCTCTGGGAATTCAAAACTAATTGGTAATAGTGAAACATTTTTTAAAGGCGATGCCTCATTATTCTTCCTAGAAGGTATTTCTAGATGGTCTCTGACCTGAGGCTTTTGTTTATTTGCGCACATGGAATACACCATTCTCTCATTTCTGCCTTTATGAATTTCAAGGACTAACTAAATTTCACCTCTTGCGTGACCAAGTTTTCTCTGTCTTCAGCATTCAAGGCAATATCCAGAAAGGTCCACGAAGCCAGCCTCATTGATTTGTCGTAGTAGTTTCTTTGTGATCTGGGTTTTGTTCATGAAGTCCTTGTCTCCAGGATTTCTACCTACTTTTTCTTCCAGTAGAGTTAGTGTCTCCTTTTCATTATTTAGATTTCTGATACATTTCAATTTCAGTTTAGTGCAGGGTGATCGACAAGGGTCGAGTTTTAGTCTTCGGCATGTGGAAAGCCAGTTTTTCCAATACCATTTATTAAAGAAGCTATCTTTCTTTCAGTGAACATGTTTTACCCTTTTGTCAAAGAAAAGGTGGCTGAGTGCATCTCAGTTCTATTTACATCTTCTAATCGGTTCACCTGATCCTCGGGTCTGTTTTTTGGCCAGTACCATGCTGATTTTATCACAGTAGCATTTTGGGGGGGTATTGGAGATTGAACTCAGGACCTTGCATTTGCCAAGCAGGCACTTCTACTGAGCTATCTCCCCAGCCCCTATCATTGTAGCTTTGTATTATAATTTGAAGTCAGGGATTGTGATGCCTCTTGCCTTGCCTTTGTTGCTTAGGACTGATTTTACTAGTCTGGTTCCAGATGAATTTAAGGAATGTCTTCTCTAGTTCTGTGAAGTATGCCAATGGTACTTTGATGAGGATTGCATTAAATCTGTACAAAATTTCTGTATGGCCATTTTCACTATGTTGGTTCTTCCTACCCATGAGCAAGGGATAGCATTCTATTCTCTGATATGCTCTTTGATCTCCTTTTTCAGAGCACTGTAATTTTCAATGCAGAGATCTTTTACTTCCTCTATTAGATTAATTCCTGAATATTTCAATTTTTAATGTTCTTTTCAAATGTGTTGTTTCTCAGTGAGGTTGTTGTTTATGTACAAGGATGCTATTGATTTTTGAGTGTTGTCTTTGTATCCAGCTGTAATACTGAATTTGGTGATTAAATGCCATCATATTCAAGCACTTTTGTACCACAAAAGAAATCAGCAGAGTATAATGACAAACACACATAGTGATAAAAAAGTTTTAACCAGTTGCCTCTCAGACACAGGAGTTATATCTAAAACATATAAAACACTGAAAAGAATCATATCCTCAAATTAAAAGAAAGACCCAATCAAAAATGGGCATCTAAGATGAATACATACTTCTTCAATGAAGAAATGCAAATGGCAAATAAATATATAAAAAATGTTCAGTGTCCTCACTATTCAAGAGATTCAAGTTAAAACAATGCTGAGATTATATGTCACTCCAGAAAGAATGGCTACCATCAAGAATTTAAAGAAGGAAAAAGGATTCAACTAATAACAAATGCTAGAGGAGCTGTGGGACAAAAGGAATCCTCCACTGTTTGTGGGAGACTAGATTGGTACAACCACTGTGGATATCTCAGAGATTCCTGAAAAAACTGGGATTAGATGCCCCATTTGATGAAGGTATTCCCTTTCTATATTTTCCTGGAAGAATTAAAAACATCATACTGCAGCAATATATGTGCATCCATGTTTATAACAACATAATTTATAATAGCTAAATCTTGGAAACAACTCAAATGGCCATTTATGGAGGGATTGATTAAAAATGATGTGGCATTTTTATATAGTGGAGTACTATTTGGCCTTTATGAAGGATATACTTGAGACTTTTATAGGTGAATGGATGTAAGTTGAGACCATAACCATAAGTGCAATAAATCAGACTCACATGTGTAAACATTGTGTTGTCTCCTGGGTATGAGAAACTGAAAGAGTAAGAAAGGTCCAAACTATACAGTACATATTGTTAAGTGGGAAGAAGTTTTTCAAAAGGAAAAGGGAACTAGGATGGGGGAAATGGGTAAGGAAGAAAATGTAACAGAAAAAAGTAATAAAAGGTATACTGCTAATTTTTCTTAGTCCATTGAAAAGAAAAGTTTGTGCTAATGTTGTTTGGAGAGTTTTTTATACTCATATCTTGTACTTTGAGTTGCTGCCTTGAAGATGACAATATGCAATGTATTAACTACTATTATTTTCCTACTATTCTGTTATGAAATTTTGTTTTATTTTTCCATAAAAGGAAAAGAAAAAGCTAGCCTTGTTCTAGCAGAGCTGGGAATGGCTGCATGGTGCAGGACTAGCAGTGTACCTCATTACCCTTTGGTCTGTTCCGAAGACTGGTGCATCGGACACGCACTAAGTGCTCAGTTAATGCACAGTGACAGGACCATGTAGAGCACCTATGCGGCTGGGTAACAACACTTTTTGTTGGGTAAAAAATGCTGTGAAGGGAAGGACCGGCATGCCCTCTTCAAGCAGGCCGGACCACTTGGGCCTAAAGTATTAACTGATGCCTGGTTGGCTTGGAATTGGCTTGGTTCTATCACATGTCAGGTAATATTTTGTACTCCAAATTGTCCTGCCTATTTGTAGAGGACATGTTGGTTCTTCCCTGAAAAAATAATGTGATTTTGAAAAATATTTCAACTATCGAGAACTGAATTATCGACAGTAGTTAATATATTCAGTAGCAGAATCTTGAAAGGGTGATACTTTCATTTCAGCAATGTTGAGCGCTCACGTCCCAGGATGACCAGTAGAGGGCGCCTTTGCCCAGCCCTGGTGCCTCCATTCCTCAACCCCAGTACGTAGAAGAAAAGCAAGCCAGTCCCATTAAGAATGTACTTCAGAAAAGATTTGATGATGAAGATATGTAATACAACCATTGTTAAATTTTTGTTCTTGTTTTGAGATTCTGTACTATATGTACTCTGGCTTGTTACTGTTTTTCTATCTTTGTTTCTGCTGTTTTCACTCTTTAAAATAAAATTTTAAATATTCAAAAAAAAAAAAAGAATGTACTTCAGAATAAGCTGTATTTATGAGAAAACACATGTATTTGAAGTTACCTAAGTTTCTACGGCTTTACAGTATCCGAGGGTGCACAGATTTCCCAGCTTTGATGATAAGAGAAGGAAAGGAACAGGAGCTTGGCTTGTTTCGTCCTCGGACCCCGAGCGTTCCACCTTGCTTTCAGAAGGCCTAGAAGGCTGGATGTTTTCTGACAGAAACATGAAGAAATCATTGTCTTTTTCTGTGATGATGTTTATGCTGACAGCATACAGGGGGGTGGATAAGCGTGGAGCAGGACAGGGCTAGTCACAACAGAGGAAAGGTGACCTGGAAGTCTCTGCGCGGAGCATCCTCAAGGGACAAAACTGAGAATGACTGTTATTATCGTCCTGCTGGTCTCTGACATTCATGAGGCTCACGGTAATCTCCCATGTGAGGCAAGGGACAACCACACGACATATCTCTACTGCTCTGAGTGATAGCGCGAACATCTGGAGGAGCGGCCTGACACAGCGATGCCCCGGGTGAGCCCGCAGGCTGGATGGGAGCTCTCACATTGTAAACCTCAGAGAGCCGATGCTTCTGGTAGTCAAGGAGGGAGGCTGACCCCAGGAGCTGTGAGAGGGCACAGGAAGCCGCTCACTCACATTTCGGGAAGCTTGGGCCCTGAGACCATGGCTGCTGAGCCGCAACAGCACAAGTGCGAGGGGACTGTGCCGGGCCTCGCCTCTCCTGTCTGGCAGAGGTTTGGCACGTACACTTGCCACTCTGGTCCTTGTCTTCAATTTCTCATGTCATCTGTGTGTGAGTGCGTGTGTCCAAATGCCCAATTTCATGAGAAATTCCCCCATATTGGGTTAGAATCCTGCTCTCCTCCAGGATGACCTCATCCTAATTAATTGCCTCTGCAGTGATTCTATTTCCAAACGAATTCCTGTTCCGAGGTAGGGAGTGTTAAGACTTCAACCACAGACTTCCGAGGGAACACAATTCAACCCACAACAAGGCCTGAACCGATCTTCTAGGTCCACGTGCTTGTCCAAAGGCCTGGCCCTTGGCATGGATAGGTTATGACCCATCGGAGAGGTTTAACTAAGAACTTCCAGGGGTCCCCAGGTGTCACAAGGTACAGAGAAATACAAGGGTGGGTGTCTCATTTACTTTTTACTCATTGCTAGAACAAAATACTGACACCCCAAATCAATGAAGGAAAGGTTTATTTAGCTCACAGTTAGTGGATGTTTCAGTCCATACTCTGCTGGCTCCAAGGCAAATGGCAGCAATTTATGGTGGCAGAAAATAATGAAAAGCAGAGGAGGGAGTAGCAGCGGCAGTGTCTTATCAAGCCTCTCTCTCTTTCTTCTGTGCTGACTACAAAGACCGAAGCTCCTCCAAAAAAGTGGCAGCTGCTGCTGTGAAGATTCAAGCTCCTCTGAAGTGGTGTGACTGTGTAGATCAAGCTCCTCCAAGAAAGTGGCACACACAGAAGCCTTCCTCAGCTCCTCTATGTACCCTTGCTGTGCTGAGTTACTCTAGGGCGGGCCGCCAAGCCCCAGGGTGTGGTATCACCAAGCTGATTCAGCTAAGCTTCCGGCCTCTCCAGTTGACACAATATCAAGCAGTACTTTGGGTTTGATGCCTGCAACGCAGAGGTGTCTTCACCACCACCTGACATGACCTCCCCACAGCTCTTTGCCATCTGCAGATGTTCCCATTGGAAGGAGCCAGTGTTGTGGTTTGAATTTGAAATGCCTCCTTGGTTATTGTTTAAAGGATGTTTGATGAACAAAACTCACCAAGTGAGCAGCCTTCCTCTGCCACACTCCACCATGCTGCTCTGCCTGGCAGCAGGCCCAGAGGTGAGAGTGGAGGGAATAAAACCTGCTTCTGAAACTGTGAAGCAAGGTAACTCTTTTTGTCTTCAAGTTCTTTCTATCGAGTATTTTGTCACAGTGACCAAAAGCTGATTAACACTGCAGCTCTCTACAGTATTTATGGAGAAGTATGGTTGACCACCCCATGTAGGGAACAGGACAGCCCCACCTACTGCTGAGTTTGTTTTCATAGTGAAAAAATGTCTTCCCCTGAGTGAAGAACAGTAAGCTGTGGAAAGTGATAAGTCCTTGGATGCTTCCTGTGGATCAGGTACCTACCGTACTGTCAGTAGCTGCCAGTAGTTAAATGAGGACATTGTAGGAAAATGTCTAGACTGCCATACTTCCAGGGAAGTTGGATGCTCTGATCACTTTGTTGATGAACAGCCGATTGCCCAGGGGATCCCATTTCCACACTTCCCCTCTCCCCGACAATGGAACTCAACAGAACTGAGTTGGGCAGGGAGGGGCTGGATGGCTCATGTGTGTACCAAAATTACAAAATGCTGAACCAAGGCCACAAGTTCCAGAAGGAGAGAGAGTATATTTCTTAGTAGAAGGAAAAATTATCCCCCAGGGGTTGATATCTGGTCTACTCATATTTCTAATATTTCTCTGAATTACCTGAGGCCTTGGAATTGGGATGTCTGACTCAATAGCTTCAAGTGAGAGCCATCTCTTGCCAGGTAGTCCAGGTGTGACTGGAAAGTGAGGACAGAGGGCCATCTTCTGCATAAACCACAGCTGCATGGAGAAGGACCTCCCAAAGTTCTGTTCTACTGGCATCTTTTTTAGAGACATTGAAAGATACCCTGTTTCTGTGTAGTACAGACAACTGTGTCCATTAGATAAACTGCTACTTGAAGCAACACTGTGAAACACAGAAGCAGGAAACAATGGGCATTATAAGCTCTGAACTACAGCCAAGCAGTCCTTTTAGGGTTTGTGATGTAATGTATGGGTAATTGTAGTTTGTATGAGAGTGAGGTTTTGTATTGATTTCCTACTGTGGCTATAATAAATTTCCCCACAGGTAGTGACTCAGACAGCATAAACTTATTACCTTGAGGATCTGGAGGTTAAAGGTCTCACTGGGCTGAATTGCAGCTGTCAGCAAGCAGGTTCCTTTGGCAAGCTAGGGACGGGGCGCGGATTCTTTCCTTCTTCAACTTCTGGAGGCGGCCACATTCCTTGGCTCGGCATGCTTTCTTGGTCTACTGAGCTGACCCTGGCAGCTCCAGCTTTTTCGTATCACAGAAATGCCCACGGCTTCCTTGTTTCAAAGAACCTACTGTGAGGCAGCTGCAGGATGATGCAGGCTGCCGACCAGCCCATCAGCATCCTGATTCCTGCTCTTCTTGCTCTGTGAGGAGCATATTCACCGATCCCAGTGAGGAGCACACGATACCTAGGGGCTGTTATTCTGCCTCAAGGTGTTTTAAGGGAACCTTGAGATTCCCTTAGTTAGTGCAGACCCAGGGGGACATGGCTTGAAGCTCTGCAGGAGGTGGTTGTGGGCTCACACCCACACTCATCTGCTCATAGCGCCCCAACATCATGTGCAAAGTGTGCCAGGAACGTCTTAATGGATGAGTGCGAGGGTTGTACTTGAGGCTTTCGGTATAAATGCATGGGTCACGTACTAAGTGCCAACCACATTGTATTATAGTCATAAGAGAGCAATAGGGCCTTGGCCACAGAAGAGGAAAATGAGGCTGCAAGTCCTGAGATGCTGTGCCACTGTCCCAGGGCATGTGCAGTGTGAGCTGTGGGCTTCAGTCCTGGACTCCATAGCCTGGACCTC
>PVKN010013901.1:0-19592 GCA_004027915.1 Capromys pilorides | reverse complement strand
CCCACTTCTAAGATCTGCTGGGAACTGTTCATTTTTTCTCATTTCGTGAAAATGTATATCAAAATTTCCTTAAACACTGATGTACGACTTACTAGAGGTACAAATAAATGCTTGTTATTTAGAAATTTCTGTTGTATCTTGTGCTTTTTGTAATTAAAATTTTATGATGGCATACATTAGTGATACACAGGAACTGCGTCAGCCAAGGGCGTGTATGTATCTCCCATACATTATTCTCTCTGTCTCCCCCTGCTTCTGGCCCTGATCCCTTTTCCCATGTTGCAAAGTTGTGAATCCTGCACCTGTTGGAAGACGGGACAACCCTGCAGCCCCAAGGAGTCCTGTCGATGCCGGTGAGTGGAATCTGCCTCTCAGTGGGCTCAGCCTCTGGGCTTGGCTGACCAGAAAGAGGCTCCGCCACAGTGGTCACAGTGAGCACTCTGCGCTCTCCAGTGTGGCCTTCTCCAGCAAACCCCTATTCCCTGCACTCGTTAGGCCAAGCCTGACGTGGGGCGTGACGCCTGTTGTAGGGGCTGGCAGCCACCTCTTCCCTGGGTGCAGTGTTCTCTGCTCTTCCTAGCCTGTCCTGCATCTGGCAAGTTTCTGCGGGGAGTTTTCAGGATGTGGCAGTGGGCAGAGAGCCCTTGCTACCACTTTCTGGTCATGACACCTTGTCATTGTCTGATTTGAGATTCCCTGTCCTAGATCTTCCCTGGAGAGGACAGCTATAAGTGCGAGACCTGCCAGGATGTCTGGTCAGTGCACCTGTCCCTTCTCCACAGAGGAGTGCCCCTGCCCAGGGAATCGTTTCCGTCATTTGGAAACATTTTATTTTGGTCGCCCTCGGTGTTCTGTTTGGTATTCTATTCTGGCAACATTGAAATTTCCTACTAAGAGCTTGCTTCCTGGTTATTGTTCAGCTTCCAGAGCAGTGAGTGGCAGTGGGCACGATCTTTTGGTGAAATTTTAAAGGCGTTTAGAAGAGGACCTAGTTTACTGTCGCTATAATAGTCATCCTCACGTTTCACTGACTGTATTCTAGGTTTTGATAGAAACATTTTTCTTCAGGATTTACTAGTTGTTGAGTATGTGACTTGCATACTCAGACTATTGTGTGCTGGTTCTGTGTGGATGCTGGGCCCGGATTCCAGTAACTGTGCCTATCTGTTTTCAGAATATTGACTGAGTAGAATGGCTTTCCTTGGAGAAGCAAATTATCTGTCTTGAGATAGCTTAAGTGATGGTCCGTATGTTCTTGGGGCTTAATTTCCTTCCCAGTCATCTTGATGGTTAAATTCTTCAAATCCTGCAGCTAGTAATTCAGAATTCCTTTTCTTGGTTATCTGGAAGAGAAACAGTAAGAATTTAAGAAAGGCCACCTGCAGTGGAGTCCTGGCTTTCCCGCTCGCCTCTGGTGGTGCAGCTGAGCTTGCTGTTCAGCAGATCTCCCTGGGAAGATGGGGGCTGCCCTCCAGCTGTTCTTCCTAACCTACATGAGTTATCCTAGCCCTCCTGCCACCTGTGTGGATAGCTGGCCTGATGCGTCTCTTGGGGCAGGGATTGCAAAAGCCTACCATGAGCTGCCACTATGACAGTATGCTTCCTCAAGGGATGCTCAGCACAGTGGCCCAGCGTGGGCAAGCAGCATTGGTACTTAATCTTTGTCATTGCTGCCATCAACATGGTTGTGGTTCATGCCTCCAGTTTTACTTCCCACTGTCAATCACCCCCTTCGTTAGCTGCAAACCTCCTTAGTCTCCAGCTCCACCCTATGATGGACTTTGGGTGTGTTTGCTGCTTACTTCCTCCTGAATGTGTTGTCATATCAGGTCCTTAGGTCCTGGCATATTATCTAGTCTCAGGTAGAAAGTTAAAAAGGTATGTGCTATTCCAGTGTGCGGTTGGGTCCACACAGTTATGGCTACCTTTGGTGCCCTTGGTCTGTGTGGACCCTGGCAGCCTTCTCAGGCGCAGGCTCTGAGGCTGTGTTTTCATCTAGCACTGCAGGTCTCAGGTAGAGCAAGCCTTGGTAGCATCAGCGATGCATATGAGTTTAGAATATAGGTAATGTTAGGCTAAAACTACCCAGCACTTGCCCAGAAATTTATTTTGCAAACCCTAAAACTCTGTGTAGGCTACATGCAACTTGGTCATGTATAAATTATTTCCCTTCATAGGATAAAGTTATTTTAGGAAAATAAATTGACCAAGTGGATAAGTATAAAAGAGACATCTGGGACATGAAAACATTGCCTGAAGTAGAACATTGGGGAACTTTCGAAGTTGCTGAGGGGTTGCAAGTCATGTTTCTTATGCATAGTGTTCACCATATTTTTGCATTTGCTAATTATTACCTCATATTAAGAAATTTCAGTAGTTTCAATGAAATTATTTGGTGCTATAGGAGTATTTTTACTACTGAACACTTCAATTTTGTTGAAACACATTTTACTACCCATGTGTAGATTTTTAGAAGACAGTGCTGGAAATGTTAGGTTGTTGTTTTATTATTGTATGTACTTAGTCCAGTTAAGTCTTTTGTCTCTTGCATGAAGAAATAATTAACTTTTATAACACTTTTTAAAAGTCTACCAAGTAAAAGTGCTTTATTCTTACTTAAAACAGTAAGGTACAGAAAAGTTTTAAATTTAGCTCCAAATTCAAATTAACTGAAACTGAAATGTAAAAATGGTAGGTGTAGTGACACTTGCCTGTAGCCCAGTGTTTGAGAGGCCGAGGCGGGAGCATCATCAGTTTGAGGCCAGTCTGGGCTGCACGGCAGGTGTGGAAACGCCGTCTCGGTAAACTCATACCAAAACAGAAAACACTGAGAAAAGGAGGTAGAGTTTTTACCTTATTTTTTGCATGTTGGAATTTTTTATCATTTGTTCCATGTACTTGGTTTTTAGCATGACCTGGTGACCTAGAAAAGAAAACAAAACCGTGAGAGCCTATTTTCTGGGTTTATCCACCTCGTTAATCCTCAGAGGCTGATGGGAGAGAGAGAGGCTCTTCTCGTCATTAAGGGCAGTGCCTGCCTCTTGGCACTAATTTTGACGACAGCTTTCTGCTACTGTATTTTTAAAATTGTGAGACATGAAAATGGACAGCATAGTGCTGCGTGTGTGTCCCATTAGTTAAATCTGGAACCTGCTTTCTGCACCCAAACTTTCGCCTTCCTTTTTGGCTGACTGAGGGTTTCTTAGGCAGGGGTCCTGGAAGGACTGAAGGAGACTCGTGGGCAGATCCATCTTGCAGTGAGCGGAGCTGAGCTGTTTCTCAAGTCAACCTCTGCGTTGTAGTTGCTGAAAACAGGGACAGTGTTTTGCTAACATTCAAAATTGAAGTGTTTAAGAAACTTGGATGTAATAATTCCGTATGTGTGTATGACATCATTTCTGTGATGGTGATACACACTTTGCATTTTGTGTTTTTCTTCAGCATGCAATGGGCATAGTATTTGGGAGTACCGTTCTATATGGATTCCCTTACTGGTAGAGGGTCTTATTTCTCATGGTATCTTCCCTATGTAATTTCAGAGAAAGGAGGAAGGATGAAAACCCCATCTTACACCCACTGCACGGAGGAAAGAAGGCTGGGGTGGGACTGGGGATGCCCAGGAAGAGTTGTGTGTAACCTGCTGCTTCTTCCCTCTTTACCTTCAGAGGCAGCACCTTTGGTTCCTACTTGCCATGATGGACAGATAGGAACGCTTTAAGAATCAGAGGGAAGGGTAGATGCCTAGGATCAGAACCAAGGGCCTGGCGACCAGAGAGGCGCCCCTCACCGCGTATTCCGAGGGAGCCAAGTTGCCTCAAGTATCCACATTTTAATCAGATGAAGTTTTCAAATGAATTAAACTCTGCTAAGCCCCGCCCATTCTTCCCTGTTCCGGTTTCCCTGCTGCCCAGTAGAGAAAGCTCTGCGGGGAAGCCATGGGTGGCTGTGTGGCAGGGACCGGGGCTACCACCTGCCACATCCTGAGTCCTGCCATGCTGGTAGCTCCGTGCCTGCCAGAAGTTACAGTGATGCTCAAGCATCACGTCTCCTTGTATCATTTATGTAAGTGGCCCCTGTATATGGAAACAATTTTCATTATTATAAATAATGCCCTGGATCAGAAAATCCTAAAAGATGAAAGTGGAAATTCTTAGATTTAAAGAGGAAAAGTCAGAATTAACGCTGCGAGATCTGGATTTGCATTTTCTCTATATGTCTAATAATAACTGTGATTAATGAAAGCCAGACTCATTAAGTCAAAAACAAGGGACCTTAGAAAATGAAAAGTCTGTTTATTGGTGGGAGAAGTTTGCCCAGTGAATTCCTAGGATATCCATGTACTTTATACTGAGGAGCAGCTAACTTACTTGTTACCTAAACCCATGAATTTATTCCTATTGTTCAGTTATATAGATCAGAAGTTCAAAGCCTAAGAGGAAAAGCATGTGGTTTAATGTTGCACGTACCTCAGACAGAGCTCTAAGTAGCGTGTGGGTGCCACTGTGCGGTTGCATTCTGCTTTGTCAGCTGATGTGCACATCACTGTCCGAATCACATCAGTGGTGGCGTTTCATGAGGAACTGAAGTGAGGGGTGAGGTGGGAGCAGGTCACCCCAGTGGGGTGACCCTCAACAATGAGAAGGGGATTTTAGGAGCTGATATTTATTCTGTTTACTGAGGGTCTATCTCTGTTTACAGTAGTTCTTACTTTAGTGTCTACCTTAGTTCTAAATACTATTTTATGTATTATTATTATTATTATTATTTTGTTGTTGGTGGTGGTCTTTTTGAGACAGGGTCTCACTATGCAGTTTAGGCTGATCTTAAGCTCTTGAGCTCACTTTGTAGCTTAGAACTCAGCAAACCTCCTGCCTGAGCCTTCCAGTGCTGAGATTACACTGAGATTACAAGCGGGCACCACTGTGCATAGCCTTTGGTGTATGTCTGGTATCTCAGAGAGAAACCCCTCATCATTCTACATCAAGGTTTTCCTTTTGTGCGTTTAGCTTCTGGAGGAACTTTAGAGCCAGCGCACCACTGCTCCAGAAGGAGGACTGAGCAGTGGCTCGGTCGGGGAAAATTCACAGAGCAGTGTTGTTTCCCCTCCCCAAGTGCAGACTCCGGGCTCTCTGATCTTTGCAGAAATGCTTGATGAGCATCACTTCATGTACCGCTCGCTTACAGCAACCCAGCAGATGGGCGGTGTTCGCCCTGGTTATGGAGCTAGGAAATGGTGGTTTAGAGGAGTTAACTTGCTCAAGGGCCCCGATTACTAGGTAGCCGAGCAGCAATTCCGGCCTCAGAGCATTGCTCCTTGACCATGATCCGGTGGAGGCAGGGACTGGTGAAGGAGGGCAGCTGCCAGGCAGCGGGGGACAGGTGCAGGGGCCCTCTGAGGGCACGGTGCATCCCTAGGCAGCCCTTGTGTGGTCACGAGACATGAGAAGGAGCAGATGCTGTGGTATCACCTGCTTGTCGCAAGGCTGGCTAGTGCTCCCTGTGCAGAACAGGGCTGCTGCCTCCCCCTGCGTTCTTTTCTCCCCCTTCCAAAAAGCTGCTGCCTCTTCCATTGGGGAACAAAGGTCTGACTAACACATCATAAGACTTCTAGATATCTCGCTCCTGAACGAGGCCTGCTTGGTCCTCCATGCCTGTGATCCCAGCACTCTGCTAGGAGCTTCAGAGAGAGAGAGAGAGACAGACAGACAGGCAGATAGACAGAGGACTAGGGCTAGGGATGTAGCCCAGTGTGAAGGTCCTGGGTTCATTCTCTAGGACTGGGGCAGGGGTGTGGGATGGGAAGTGGACTACTGTAAAGATGAAAATGATGGAATAGAAAATAGTGAGTAAGAGGGGGAAACATTCTAGGTTAAAAAAGAAGCTGATAACAAAACATAAGTCAGTTTGATTCTACTTGGCTTTAGAAATTCTTCGTAAACCACTTCTATATAAATACGGACACCAAATGATAGTAGCACTTAATATGATGAGATGCACAGGACATTTGTCTTTGGTACAATTTTCTGTATGTTTTTTAAGCTTTCTCGTGATAAAGAGAAACTTGTAAATGGGAAGACTGTGGTGCCCACAAACAGGGCAAACTTCATGCATTTCGACCCAGCTACCCACAGCAGCGAGACCCGCGTTCTGTCTGAGGCCCACACAGGCCTCCGTCTTTCCCCCATGTCACCAGGGAAATCCAGCCCAGACCTGGAGCAGGGCTGTCCCTGTGGCAGCTCCCCTGAGCATGGTCTGCCCCACCGCATGCAGAGAGGTGGGGCATCTTCACCCCTTCCTGGGGGCCAACGTGGCGCTCAGGGCAGCTGGGAGCCTGGCTTAGAGGGCTTTGTTCTCATGCTGGGAGCCTTTCCTGGAAGTGGGTAAGCAGCCAGTGACAGTGGTGTGCTTTACCTGCATGGGGCTCCTTCTCTGGGGACAGCCCCGCAGCCCTCTACAGGTGCACAGAGGCCGGGATCCAGGTTCTGCTCACCCCTGGGCTGCTGGAACCCAGGTCCGCAGCGACACTCGGCATCCTCAGTCCGCTCATTGTTCATGCACTGGGCAGATGTGCTGCAGGCCGTGGATGTGCAGGGACCTGCCAAGGCGTCTGTAAGAGATGGCAGGCTGTGAGGAGTGCGTGGAGGCTGACAGGAGTGAAAGGCGAGAGCCCAGAGGTGTTCGCCGTCACTCTGCCAAGGGCAAGTCACGCAGCGGTGACGATGGGACAAGAGGAGCAGCAGCTATGGCTTTATCTTTGAGGGATGAAATGGTAGACACGTGAGGACAGGTTTGGTGCCAACTATAGTTATGTGCAGCCTTCAAGGCGCACCAGAATCATCTAGAAGCCTTCTTAAGACAGAGGCAGATGGTAAATTAAAGGCTGTCAGAAAATCCAGCGCTGGGAGGCCCGTGGCTCCTTCCCCCTCCTGTGTTTTCTAGCGCTAAGGTCACAGAGCTCTCAGCAGAGCAGCAAATGGGTGGCGTCTCCTGGTGCAGACCCTGGAAGTCTTCCACTCACGATTCTCTCAGCCCTGCTAAGGTTTCCGGTATCATCAACCATGTGCCCTTCACATTATTCTTTTAATTAGCATCTATTGTGTGCACGTGAAACTGTCCTTCTAGAGAGCCCGAGTCATGCCTGGGTTCCGCTTCACACGGCGCAGAACCTCGTCCAGGCTAAGAGCGCTAAGGAGAGAGGAGCATTCATCCTGGAGGAAGCGCCTTGAGCACAGCCCAGGAAGTGGACTGCGTTGCACATACAGAGCCCAGGGAAGGCATCTCCACTGAAGACAGCATCACGAATGGAGCACGGCAGGTAGAGACCCGAAGCCTGAAGACAGAGCAGCAGAAACAGAGGGGAGCCGGAAGCTGTGAGTGGCAAGGGAAGACTGAGACCTGAAAGGTGTCCTGGGGCTGACTCTGGGACGGCCAGCTGAGGAATGTAGACTTTGTGGGCCTTTCCTCACTCTGATGCCCAGTTTACAAACAGGTGGGGACCATAGAGGATTTGTGAGCAAGGAAAAAACATGACCAGCACTGTACTTTAGATGATGGATTACCAGGATTCAGAATCTTTAGAATTAGAATATTTTGGGCTGGTGGAATAGCTCAGCGATCTAAAGCGCATGTTTAGGCAACCATAGGAACTGTGGTTTGATCCCTGGCACCACATGCTGTGCCAACCCCATCCCTAGGGCAGGCTGAGCCAGCCATAACATAAATAAAGTTTAAAAAAAGTAATTAAACAAAAAATAGAATTAGGGTACTTCAAAGATCACATGGCCCAGTATTTGTCAAGTAGGAGCATTTGCAAAAGTCTGACTTGGCAAGATTTAATAACTTACACTAGAAAGAGGTTTGATAGCTAAATAAGTTCTGAAAAATGTGTGACTGTTGGTGAGAATGGGAAACAGTATGGAGGGTCCTCAAACATTTAGAAATAGGACTACCAGAAGATCCAGCAAGCCCGCCTAGGGGTATATCCACAGGAAATGAAACCAGGACACAGAAGAAAGATTTGCACTGCTACTATGTTCATGGCAGCATTACTCGCAATGGCCAGGATATGTGGCCAACCTAACTGTCCACTACAGGGTGAACAGATAAGGAAGTTGTGTGAGGTATATGCAAACCAGAATACTGCTCAGCCGTAAAACGGTGGAACCCTGTCACTTGCAGGAGCCTGGAGGACACCTGTGGCAAGAGAAGCCAAGCACATAAGACAAACACCACACAGTGTCACTCCTACGTGGGATCTGAGCAAGTTCTTCTCACTGATGTTGAGAAGAGAATGCCATGTCCAGATCCTGCGCAGGGAACAGGGCAGGCCAGGGTGGGGACGGTCAACCCATAGGTGCGAAGTGGCCACTGGAATGAGTAAACTTCATGTGTCCTCTCAGACAGTAGGATGAGTATCATTGACAATGATGCTTTATGTATTTTAAAATAGCTAGAAAATTCTGAATGTCCTCATCACAAACAAATGATAGGTGTTTCTGGTGACGGACAAATCGATGTCCAGATTTGACCATTACACAATGAATACATGCATTGCAACATCATATTGCATTATAAAGAGGAACAACTATCATGTGTCAATCACAAGTAAGAGTAAGGGCCAGAGACATGCACCTGTAGTCCCAGGTCCTCGGGAAGAACCTTTGTACTCAGGGGTTCAGGATTAGCTTGGGGAATGTGGTGAGAGTGCCCACCTCCAAATACAATGAATAGAAACAAGAAAATGAAGACAGCATGATGCATGACCTAAGATAGTAGGTCTATCTTTCCCTGTTCCCTCTCCCCTAGCCATCCCATGCCCTTCACTGTTTCACCTTTGCACTTCTTAGAATCATCAACAAACTCACATCTGTTGCACCGTATTGTGAATCTTCCAGCAGAGAACATAGCCTTTTGATCAAGTTTACAGACCTGGAACCTCAGATGGTTAGGTGGGGGTGAAGACACAAAGTGAGGAAGATCAGGATGGCCAGCCCAAGGGCTGAGCAAGAGGAGGTCTCAGCATGCTGTGCTGCTAGAGTGGCTTTGGAGAGTCGGAGTCCTCCGCAGCTTTGGGGATGGATGCTATGCCACAGCTTGCCCTGCCTCCTGGATCCTGACACTGGCCATGTTAGGAGTTATTGCCACTGCCTAAGAATAACCCAGGTTTACACTGACAACTCAGGCAGTTTCCCGTCCAGAGCCTGCTTGTTAGATATAAACCACAAGCAACATTACACTCAGAGCTGTGTTCTGGAAAACAGAGGTTGGGAGAGAAGAGTGAGACGCCCATTGTCCTCCGCAACAGAGAAACACACTCAACCTGGACAGCTGCATGGCTGGCTTCTTCCTCTGAACAGAAAAGAGGAAGTAATGGAGACCACAAGTTTCCCTGTGATAACCAAGTTACTGTGTTAGAAATAGAAAATCAAGGTTTCTATTCTGCTACAGTGCCCATGAGTCCGCCTAGGCAAGGTCTCGTAAAGTTCCCTGTTGTGCAGGGAGGAAGGTGATGTGGAAGCCATGGGTTTGTCCCCATTTGGGGCCTGCCTCAGCTACACTGAAGGAAGGGTGCAGTCAGCTAATGAATCTCTCATTTGTCCCATACCGACCATCTTCGCCATACTTGGCGCTGGGCCGTAGAGAGGCAGTGGCTATTGCTGTGTGCGCCTTTTCTGTGCCTGAAACAAAATCCCTTCATCCGACAAATACCAGCCTGGCCTTGCAGCACTGAGATTTTCAGACCAAGCACTCTAGGTTTTATTTTATCCCTACAGAAAAATGTAGAGTTCAAATCGAATTTTAGAGCTAGAGCCTGCTTCTGAGAACTTCTTGGGCAGTTTGCTCACTTTGCGCAAGAGGAAGCCGCGACTTGGAGCTGTGGGTTGGAACGCCGCCGTGCTCCTATCTTGGCAGTCTCTCTTCTTCCACTCCTGACTGCGAGGGAAGATTGAGGGATGGGAGGGGCTCCAGTGGGTGCTGTAGGGTCACTGCTCATCCTGTGGATAAAGGCAGCTGCAGTTCACTGGACTCAGGAGAGGCCTCGGTTCTGGTGCCAACTTGAGAAGAAGCTCAAATTGCTTCCACTTGTAGGACCTTGAAAATACTTGCCCTAGATATTGTAATGATCCTCTTTGCAGTCTACAGCTTTGGGTTTGGGGCAAAGGCCAACCATTGGGGAAGAAGAACATTGGGTGAAATAGAAGAGGAAAGACTGGCTCTCTGGTGAATGAAAGTTCAGAACTTCTGTCCACAAGCCATGGCTGTGTGGTCACCAGGTCCTTTGTTTCACCCCACCCGTGTCTCCTTAGAACAATGCGTCCACTCACCATTGGCCACAAGCTCTTTGCCTCTTCCTTTGTCCATCCCTGGACCAAACCAAACAAATTATACAAAACAAATGCAGTTAGCCCCAACTTTCTAGTGTCACACTGGATTTGATCAGTGATAAAAACAGTCTAACCCTAAAATGCAACGACCTAAAATGCCTGGTCTGAAGAGGGTCTATAGCTTGAAAAGGGAGGAACGAGAACTAGGGCAGCAGCAGGAGCTTGGGAAGTCTCCTGTTACCCAGTCATACACATTGTGTGTCAGGCTGAGGGAGGGGAGTCCCCACATAGTCCCCAGACTGGCCCATGGCAGCCTTAGCTCCTTGGACAGGTGTAAAGCTCTTGTAAGGAGATTGTTTCTATATTGGCAGCACAGCGCCTTCCTCCAGCCCGTGCCAAGCTGGGCAGCACCTGCTGTGTTTTGGGTCATCTTCCAGGCTTCCTAGGATTGCTTACCAGCAAGATAGTGACCTTGGGTTTTTTTTTTTTTTTTGTACCGGGGATTGAACGTAGGACCAGAAAGGCACTAATGCTGTTGAGCTGTCTCCTTGGTCCAGGATGACGTGGTTTTTATCATTAGCCAACATAGGTAGCTTTTCTGGAAATGGGACGGCCCCATGCTCCTGGCCTTCATGAGTCAGGTATTCTCAGGCGAGAAGGACAGAGGCAGGACAGGTCCAGGCCCAGCTTGGCACCCAGAGGACCTGGCCTGCTGCTCAGTGTCCCAGATGGATTGCTGCTGTAGGCAGGGCTCTCAAGCCTTGTCTCTGAAGTGTCCCCAGGTGTCATGACCCTGAACTCCAGCTGTACCAGGAGTAGAAATGGCACTTGGCTCTGTGAACATGAGGCTCATGTTCGCCACGCTCCCTTACACGTTCAGCATGGTGCTCAGCTCTCTGACTGTGTGTCTTCACTGACATTCGCTGTGGTCTTCCCAACAGGCAGACATTTGACACTCTCTGCATGTGGGTGGGCTGAGGCCCCTTTTAGCTGGCATGACCAAGGTTACTGTCCCGGGGATCATCGGGCTTTTTGCCCATGCTGGTGGTTCTCCAGGAGACAGCGGAGGGACTTCTGGGGTGAGGGGTAAGAGGCAGACACCAGGACCACTGTCCCCTGAAGAGTCCTGGGCACATGGAGCTCGTGGCCCACCACCCTCCTCAGGGGCAGCGCCTGCTGGGGGTCAGGGACACTGCTGCTGCACTGAGGTCTCCCGGGTGAGCACATCCAGTGTGTGGGTCCCCTTGGGGCTGCCGAACTCCTGGCTGCCTCTTCCCACACAGAATGTTGGCCTTGACCCTGTCAGTGACAGCTGTGGAGGGAGGACTCTGAGGGAGAACTCTAAGGGTAGGGGTGCAGAAAGTACTGAGGAACTCTGTAGGGAGCTCCATGGGGTGCGGGTGTGGACTGGAGAGGCAGGAATGGCCTGGCGGGGCAGCCGGCCTCCAGCTCCCTATGGCAGGCGGCAGAGCTGAGTAGAGAAGCCCTGGTGATGATATCCCGGAGGCCAGGCCAGGCCACCTGGGTCCTGGGAGGCCAACATCTAGGGCCAGAAAGCAGAATTTCTGCGACTGCCGGTAGGCGGAACCGGCTCCAGCAGAGGGGACGAAGGGTGTTTGGAAGTCTGAGGCTTACTGCTGAGAGCAGGGGCTTTTTTTTTTTTTTTTTAAACTTTAAAAAGAGCTGTGACAAAATATCATAGGAGATTTCATTTGGTTCAGTGTAGAAAGTAGCAGTTTACTTAGGATTGATTAAAAGGTGTCTTTGCTTTTTCTAAACAGATTCAACAGCCTCCGAGCACCCGGTGTGGGGAGGGCGTTGCGCACTCGTTTCGGTGCCCAGGCGGCGGCAGAGTCAGAGGAGGGACAGGCCTGGCTCCGCACTCCAGCTCCAGCTCCCGCACTGGGGTGCTTGGGACCCCTGCAAGATAAATTATTGACACTTCTCTGACGCAATCTCTGCAGGGGTGGAGGAGGGTAGTGTTATTGAGATTAAAAATAGTGACAACGGCTAGCAGCTGCTACTGTTTGTGTCATTTTTATGGCGATGAATGGCAGCTGCCGCCTCTCAGCTTGTGACTGGCAGGGAGGGGACGATCCACCTTCCAGGGAAGCGAGTTTGTGACGCTCACTTTTGCTCAGCGTCCTGGGGGCCTACGGTAATGAATCGGCATTCACCGCTCATGCTGTGAGGTCGGCCCACTTTGGAGGTGGTCTCCTAGGAGGTCGAGGTGACAATGAATTATTTGTGGCTTTGCATTTGAGACCTTCCGCCCACACAGCGCACTGGCATAAAGGCCCTCTGCGTTTCTGAAGAATTTTCATTGCAGCCTAAATGGAAGACGACGCCGGACGCTGGGAATGCCGGCGGAATAAGAATAAGCCGCCATTTCTTAGCTTTTTCAGTTGATACATCACGGACAGCTCTAACGCGGCTCCTAGTTTTGCATCACAGGTTCGGTATTCTTAGTTTTGAAAAGGTCAGAGGAAAATGCACCGCCTAGTAACCGCGGAGCCTCTCCTGGCCTGGCGAGGTGCTGGCCCCCGCTCGGACAGTATGAGGGTCCAGGTGCCGCCCCAGGTGGCATGAGGATCCTGGGGCATGCTCAACCCCTGCTCCTCCTCAGAGCCTCTGTCCTTCCTCGCACGACTTCTGCAAACTAAGTTCCCACTCTGACATCAGGTAGAAAGAAAGGGTTTCATTGGAGCTTGTTTCAGATGTTGCAGACAGAACCGACTGACCAGGACTTGCCTGCAAGCACAGTACAGGTGCACAGTCAGGGAGCCCCTCCATCCTCGCAGAGTGGGGGAGCCCCTCCATCCTCGCAAAGTCGGGGAGCCCCTCCATCCTCACCGCCAGCCTGCGGCTGCCCCTCGGACCCAAGTCCACTGACTTCCCCTCCTGACCTTGGAAAACCTACAATTGCAATTCTCTCTCTCTCTCTGTATCTCTCTGTCTCTGTCTCTCTGTCTCTGTTTCTGTCTCTCTGTCTTCTCCTTTCTTTCTTTCTTTCTTTCTTTCTTTCTTTCTTTCTTTCTTTCTTTATTTTCTTTCTCTTTCTTCTTTCTCAGAACCAGGGATTGAATTTAGGCTCTTGAGCTTGCCAGGCAAGCACTTCTTCTACTGAGCTATCTTCCCAGCCCCTGTAACTACAATTTTCTGTTCTGCTCCTAGAGGTGTAAATCTGCTAAAAAGGCTCCCTCGCAGGGCGCACAGCCCATGCCCCGCAGGTGTCCTCCTCAGCGGTGCTCTGGAGCCCACATCCCGGCTGCACTCGGAGGAGGCCAGGCTGCTCTGGAGCACTGTCCCAAGCAGCCGCTGTCCCCAAGCCAGGGATGCGGGAGGCGTGGGGACCTCCTGCCCGAGTTCCTCTCTGACGGGCCTTGGCTCTGCCCTCTGTGCTGCTCTTGAGCGACCTGTATGCAGCCTCGGCCACTCGGTGCTTCTGGAGTGCCTGCTGTTGCTGGCTCGCTGTGCCCACGTCTTGTCCCTGCCATGGTGCTTCCAGTCAGTGCCATCATCTGCTGCGCTCTTTCGCTCCGCCCTTCCCGTTGGCCTGAGCTCTGGCTCCCACGGAACCCGGACACCCTCCTCGTAGGCTGTCGGTCCCGGCACCCAATGCCTGTTTCTTTAGCATGGCTTCCTCCCTCAGTATGTTTAGGGTCTTTTAAAATCCTGAAATAATCTCATTGGTTTTGTCTTGTACTTTGGCATTCTGCACTAAATATTCTGAATCAGTGGCATGTGCAGAGGAACCCTAACTCCCCGCCTCAGCCCGTGCTTGCATTTAAAAAATCATTACTCTGCGTACCAGCCATTTAACCTTTTATATATTTATAGTAGGCTCTTTCCAAAAATGCAGTATTTTATGAATGATAAACTAAATGGTTTTAGGCCACTTCAAGGATTATTGAGTACTTACTTTAAAGACTGAGTTTTGCAAAAATTTTAAAGTCTAACTATAAAGGACCCTGTGTTGGGGAGAGAAGGAAAGACGGACACCCGGGGCACCCGTAGGCCTGGCAGGTTTGATGGAAACTTGGTCACCATCAGGCTTTGTGTTGTCTGCTGTGGCCTCCTCTCTCCCTTCCAGTCTGAATTCTCTCCCTCCCAGGAGAGAGTTGGGTGCCTGGGCTTCTCCTGCCCTTGGCCCAGCTCTTCCTGCTCCTCGTCCAGGCCCAGCTCAGCAACCCTGCAGTCTCTACAAAGCCTCATGCCACTCCCTGGCCTCCTTCCTCTGAGCTTCTCGCTAAGCAGTTAGCTTTCTGAGGACAGAGAGAGCCAACTCATCTTTGGGTCCTAGCGTCTGACTCTGGCCAGAAAGTCTGTAATTGTTGTCTGAGTGACTGAACGCGGACCCAAGTCATGCTTGTGTGTCATTTACTTGTGGCTTTCTAACAGTAAGGGTAAGGGCCGGAGTGGGTAGGAAGCCGGGTCATCACTGGTGGTTTAGGAAAATCACCCAACAGTTGGCAATAAGGGGAAAAAGTTGCCGGGGACTTTGAAGTCAATACGGAGCACCGACATGGTACCACGGGAGTGCTGATGCGGCTGGCTGCTCTGCCTAGCCTGCCAGGCCTAGGAGGGGGGTGCACAGACTTGTGCTGTGCCTTTCACTGTGCTGTTTGGTTTGCAAAGTCTAAGTATTTACTATGTGAGCAAAAGTTTGCTGGTACCCAGGAGGCGGGAGCTATGGTTGACTCATCGTTGACTATTGGTTACGACACAGGCGTGTTGCAGCTCTATGAAGTTAGGAGTTACTGCACAGGAGGGGCGTAGATCCTGGCCTGGGCTTCCTGCATTGGATTTACCAGTCCTACTTTAATATTCTCTTTTGATCTTTAGCTATGTGAAGTCCTAGATTCTATATCTTCCTACACTACTTTTACTCTAATGATTCATGGGCTAATTTTTAAAATAAAACTGGCACGCACTCACTGTCTATTCGTATGACAGTTATAGTTTTCATGTTTTGTGGGGTGATTCTTTGCACAAGTTGGGGAGATAGGAAAGGAAGGCAGGGGATTCTGGGGGCTGAGGAACATGGAGGACTCTGGATGGGGCCCAGGCCTCATACACCTCACTCTCCGGGCACCCTCATTCCTGTCTGCATCTCCCCTAAGAAGGTGGTGGAGAAGGGCAGAAGGGTGAGGCACCCAGCAGCTCAGATTTGTTAGGCAGTGTTCCTGCCACCCCACCTGGGAGAAGGTTAAAGTCGTAGGATGCCTCTTTATTTTTGAGAGTAGAGCCTTGAGGTTCTCTCCCATAGACTAATCTAGGGTTTCTTACTGACAGCAAGTTGTGATCAAAATATATGGCCAAGCTTTGCACTATTACGGTGAAAGACACATGGCTATCATCGCTCCCTCAAGCTATTCTATCTCTTGCAAATTCAAGGGGAGCAAGAGATAAAGGGGAGGAATAGGAAGGGGAGGAGGAGGGGCTATAAAAACAATGAAGGTGTGCTTCACACAGGTAAACCCTCTGCAGTTATGCAATCATTCTGCACTGCCAACAGATACTAATGAAAAATAAAAATTACAAGCCTGTGGCTAAAAATTCCTCCCACTTGCTTTGAACACACTTATTCCATAATTCCTGCCATTTTGTGAAGCAGCTCTGTTTTTTTTTTTTTTTTTTTGCTTTTTTTTGGTTGTTTTGTTTTTGCTTTTGTTTTCTGAGGCAGAGTTTCACTACAAGACACAGGCTAGCGTTGAACTCCAGTCTCCCAAGTGCAGGGTTACAGAGGCATGCTGCCACGCCCAACTCTGAAGCAGTTCTGGCTGTCTTCTTTTATGAGTATTGTATAAGGTGCGATAAAAAATGTGAATGCTGCCACCAGGTGCCGTGTTGTAGAGTCACAGCTCATAGCAACACACGGTGGGTCCTCACCCACCTTCTTCTGCATTCTGGCACCTTGTGACCTCAGTCTCTGCCCCACAGTTAAAGTAACCGCAAAAGGGAATGTTCTGAGTGGACTCAGGACACCACGCAGTCAGCTGCAGCAGCACAGCGGAAGACACTCATGCAAGGGGACTGCCAGAACTGCTCTGGAGGGTGGCCTGCACGGAGGGTAAGTGTCTAAGGATGAGGGGGCACGTGGGGACAGAGGGGTGGCAGCGTGCCCTTTCCTCTAATGCTGTTTTGTTTGTAGCTATACATTCACTGTGTTTTTCTATTGTACCTTGCACAGTATGTCAACATGGGTTCAAGCAAATTGCTAAAAGATCAAAGCCTAAGTCAGAGAAGCTTCCTGTCTTTGATAAGATGACTTTCTGGTCATCACTCCCTGCCTCTCTCTCTCTTTCTCTCTCTCTCTCTCTCTCTCTCTTGCTTCTTCCCTCCTAATTCATTAAATTTTAATGCATTAAACGTTTAGGTGTTCTCTTTGTCCAGGTGCCTAGGAAGGACCACGATGTGGACCATGACCTTACTGTCAGGCTCCGTGTAGCCTTCCACCTGCTCTGCTAAACACATCCCCTGTGGGCACTGGATGGTCATTCACTCATTCAGTACATGTTGCCTGGGTCCTCTGCTGCCCCTGCCTTTAGCGTTTCTGTTTCTCTAGCAGCTTCTCAGCTGGCAGCCAGCACTGAGCCAACTCCGGAAGGTGGGCCGGTGCATCCCGGCCTTACTGTTCCTCAAACTAGTGTACGAATTGATCACATTGGCCACAGTACACTGGGCAGCAGCCTGGGGCCCTGCTAGAACTTGGCTTCAGCAAGGACTGAACCTGATATTAGCATCATTTCTCTCTCTTTTTTTTAATGAGCAGAATATCTTTACTAACAGAAAGAAAGCTCCTGTCCGACAGGTGGGGGGCCCCTGAGTGAGTGGTCCTCCCTTTCTTCTACAGTACCAGGGATCAAACTCAGCACCTTGTGCTTGCCAGGCAGACGCTTATGCTGCTGAGCAGCGTTATCTCATTTTTATGCTGCATAGAGGAAAAACTACATAGCAGAATTGTGTACAGGAAATTAGTCAAAATAATTTCAGCTGCAACCTACACAGGAATAACTTTACATGCTACTTAAAATTGTTTTTTCTTCAGATTGTTCTTGTGTATCTCCTATGTAGGCTACACATTAGCTGTCAAGTTAAATACAACCGTGTTGCCACAGAAGCTACTGACGTTCAGTGGCTGTGGGTGTCTGGTATTGTACCGGGCCTCACCACTGTCTGATCATCTTCTCATGGCTGGGAAAAGCAGTCGTTAGCATTTAGGACTCACGTTCAGAACTGTGGACCCAAGGGCATTTCTGTGCTGTGCGTCTTTCCAGCATCCCCTCCCACTCCTCCTACAGGCTACAGTCCCTGTCCTTGTCCCACGGGGCACACTCAGACTCTCTGCCTGCCCTCTCCCTGTCTCAGGCGGGCGCCTGGCCTGATATCCTGGGGATGGGTGGGTTCTTGCTCCAGGAGGAAGGGAGTGGCTTGCACTGCCGCCCCCTCCTGGTTTTCAAGCTCTGCCCGTCATCGTCCTGTGTTCTTATCAGCCAGGAGACTCATTTCTGGGAACCCTAGCTCGAGGCTTTGCGCCCCCATCTTCAGGAGGCCTGGACTTGTGGGCGCTGGTGGGCCGCTGGGCTGCTGGGTGGTCAGGGCTCTGGGCTTAGTGCCTATGGGCACTTTGTCTGTTTAGTGATCCTGTTTATTAAAGCACAGAGACAGTTTTCTCCTTGTTGTTCAAACCCCTGATCTGTCAAAGACAAATGCCTCCTCCGCGCCTTTTGGTTTGCATTTTTGCCCCAGGCCTTTCTTTTTATCTCTGCCTTCTTGGTTTGCTCACAGAGCGCCAGAGAAAGGTCTTAAAGACTCACTTCACTAATTCACCACCAAATAGGAAGCTCGGCCCTGAACCCACCAGAACCCTCTCCCCTACTCCAGTGAATTAAAAATCAGAACCAAACCAAACACAGAGCGCTGTCCCTCTGGCTCATTAGGAAGCAAGTGTGGAACTATGGGGGGAAGCAGCTCCCGCTTGGCTTTAGCTTGTGCAGTGGCCCCAGAGCTCTGCTGCACCATCCAGCAGAATTTGCTTTCTGTTACGGGGCTTTGGGCGGGGCCCCCTTGCCCCAAGATCCTCTCTGATAACCACGGGAGCCGATCTAGGAGGTGCAGCAGGAGCGCCTTTCCCTGGGGAGGGAGGATGAGTGCCTTCTCTAAGTCTGAACGGCGATCCAACTGTTATGCTCTTCTTGGGCGCCCTGGGTCCCATCCTGAGTTGAGCGCAGGATGCTGCTCTGTGGGTTTACGGGACTGGAAGCTTTCTGGGCCTGAACCTTGGGTTGCTGCCGGTTGCCAAGAAAAGCCTTTTGACTCCAAGCAGAAGGCAAATGAGTGTGGCTGTGGGCTACATTTAAAGACATTTCTCAAGCACAGCAAGTGTTGGTGTGACAGGAAGTGGATGCTTTGGGGTGTGAAGGCAGAGCTATGCTTCTGGTTTGCTTTAGGGTGTGGGGACTTCAGCCTGCTGGTTTCAGTGCCCTCTCTGTCAGGCACCGAGACCCAGGACACCTAGAAGTGTGCCATGCAAAGTGCAACCTCAATTTCATCTCTGTAGCTTGACAGTTGTACAAGGTGCTCAAAATCAAAGCAAACTAAACCAAAGCACAGCGAGGGAAAGGCTCCCACGCTTGTCTCTCCCTGATTCCTTTACCTGGGTCCACGCTGAGAGAGAAGCTGTCTATGTCGAGATCCAGGTGCTGGGTGGCTGAGGAGCGAAGATGCTCCAAGACGCCGTGCACGGCCTTGGTGAGGTTGTAGGGCACTGACTTGGCGAAGCTCACTCTGCTATTCACGATCACACTGCCATTCCGGAAGCTGAGTATTTCAAGTTGCTTAAACCCTGTGAGATTGGATCGTAGATATGGAACCAGCTGCAAAATATAAGACAATTGATGACTTGGCTGTGTGAATCCTGTTCCTCGCCACCTCTCATTGTCAGGGGCACACATTTCAGTTCCAGGTTGATTTGCTTTCTGTTTCTGGATTTAGGGTAAGACCAGAATACCAGTCACCGGGGATCGAGCTTGGGACCCTGTACTTGCCAGGCAGCCGCTTATGCTGCTGAGCCATCTCCCTGGCCCTAGGACACCAGTATTTAGCGGTCTACTTGTAATACCTAGGTCCCTATTTCCTTCCTTCTTAGTATTGAGATGGATATGCAGAGGTTTCTTCTTGACAAAATGTGAAGACAGTTAAGTTAGAGCCCAAGCCAGTGCTATCACCCAGACTCAACTGCCAAGTTTAATTCTTAAAAGAAAA
>PVKN010013900.1:0-19591 GCA_004027915.1 Capromys pilorides | reverse complement strand
CACAACTTTGCCTTTATCCTCGTATTTAAATGTATGAATGGCAACCATGAGGAATTTACATCATTGATCCTCGAAGCAAGCTCTCTAAATGTTGGATAACACAAGCGATTTTTGGAGTAAATGCATAATTTATTTTGGGCATTTTAAAATACTGGAAATGGGCCAGTTTAATATTTTTGAGGATCCTAAAGACTCATGAAATCCACCCTGGAAACCACTAGAGAACATATAAAGCAGTACGAGAAAAAGAAAAGTGAAACTGAAATCTAGAGCCTTCTTATGGTTTGTGTCTAGTTGTCCCCCCAAAGCCTCATGTAGTCATGGGGTAGGGACTTCTAGAGTTTGAGATTAACTCATGATCCACTGGGATAATGGGTGATCCAAGGATGGGACTATGGGTCTGAGTACTGCTGGGATTGTGGGTGTGGCCTGAGGTGGATAGCCTGAGGCAGAGAGCCAGAATGTAATATAAGAGAGACACAGAGACAGACTTTTCTCCGTTGCCTCTGTTACAATTGTTGCTGTTTCACCACCATGAACTGCTGCTCTCTGTCATGTGCCACTCTGCCTTGCAGCCGGCCAAGTATGGACTGAAACCTCCAGTAACTGTGAGCTAAATAAACCTTTCCTTCCTTTGTTTTGGGTATGAGAGAAGAGTAACTAAGACAAGCTAAGACAAACTAAGAAAACTAAGACAAAGGAATATCACTAAGGCCACATGTTTCCACAGGCACAGAAACCCCAAATGCTCAACCTTTTCATAGCCCAACTTTAAAGCTTCACACAAAGGCTTCAAGGGCTATTTTTTGCCACCCTAGCCCCAGTTTCAAGCACAAGTGTGAGTGACCTTCTTTCCCAACTGTTGGAGACACAGCTCTCCCAAGATGCGAGGAAGAGCTTGAAACCAGACCACACATGCTTGAACTAATTCAGAAACTCAGAGAGCATTTTGGTCAGTTTGATCTGATCTGGTTAAATTAGAAGATGACTCACTAGAATCAGTTTTTACAAGGTTGTTCTCTTTTTATCCTGTCCACAGACAGTGAGCCTACAGATACATGGATGGACTCGGCCCGCTTTTAAAAATGTATTGGCTGAGTGACCCAGCATAATCATGGGTTAGATACTGTCATTACTGGGATATGGACAGTGTGCAGAACATTTCTAGCACTGCCTCCTAAAATTAAAGCACTCTCACACAGGTTCTATTGAAGTTTATTTAGAAGCTGGACTCTTTAATGATCTTCCAGCTCTAATGGGAGTAGGTACCTGGGAAGCTGTGAAGAATGCATACACCTTGATTCTACCTCTGCAATTGGATTTAACGACCTCAAGTTGGGTCCAGGTTGAGACACAGGAGAGGGGCACAGGGCATCTAAAGAAATCTGGTCAGCTCTGTGGATTTTCCTGAGGCTGTTCAGGGTCTTTTGCCCTTAGATATTCTTATTCAGTCCACTAAAAATTCTGTTGGATTCTGATATTCTAAAACTGGCCATTTGATTTTTAAAAATATGTACAAAATACCAATGTCAACACAGAATGTTCTTGAGTTGGCTGGTGCCACTCTGGGATAGGTCATAAGCAGAACTATGAAACAGTGGTCTAGCTGGGGAGTTTCCAAACCTCAGAATGCCATCACATCCACAGAGGACTGCTGGATTTACTCAACACATTTCATGAAAATGGGTGGCTTAAAACTATTTTAGGCTGGACGTGGTGGCCCATTCTTATAAGCCCAGAACTCAAGAGGCTGAGGCAGCAAGATCCCCATGAATTTGAGGCCATCCTGGGCTACACAGTAGCTCAAGGTCAGAATGAGCTACATAGGGAGGACATGTCTCAAGAAAAAAAAACTTAAAAGTATTTTCTGAACACAGTAATATTCCAGGGCTGGCCAAATAACTGTGCACATTAAAGCACCTGCAAGTAGGTGCAGGGACTGGGGGTTTGATCCCCGGGCCTCTGTCCCGGCCCCACTCCAGGGTGTGCTGAGATGGCCATTAAGACTGGGCATGGTGGTGCAGGCCTGTAATCCCAGCTTTTGGGAGGCTGTAAACAGGCGGACCATTACAAGTCTGATCTAGCAGTGAGACCCTGGATATTCTATAGACCCTTTCCTAGAATACAACAACAACAAAAATACGTAGAACATGTACCCCTCCATATTGTATTTTCACTTTTATTCAGTGGACTAGGTGTGGAGATGCCATATGCCTATGTCCCAGCCACCACCCAGGGGCTGTGGGGTCAACTCATTCCCAAGAACAACAGCACACCAGGAAGTGAACACCCACCACACTGATGAAAGCAGAGTAAGACTCTTTTAAAGAGATGCCTGAGCTGGGGAGATAGCTTGGCAGCCTAAGTACCTGCCTGGCAAGTGCAAGTACCTGGGTTCGATTCTCAGTATCAAATGCCGTATAGCCCTGGAACGCAGGTACACTGTGGTTACTGAAACGGTGTGGTGGCTCACACCTGTAATCCCAGTGCTAGGGAGGCTAAGACAGGAGTCTCTCTACAAGTCTGAGCTGTGTAGCGAGACCCTGTGCCAAGTAAATAATAAATAAGTAAATAAATAAATGATTAAGAAAATAAAAATAAAAGAGATGCCTATATAGGGGAGAGCACACAGAAATAAAAATCTTACTCCAACTCCCTTTTCAATTTTATATACTCTGACATCATTTTACAGAGAAAGCAACTTTATTACATATGAATTGTAAGTTTTATATAAATATATGAGACTACTATACACTAGGTATCTTCTGTACCCCCATCTACCCATCATGGCGCTGTGAGAACGCTGCTAGTAGCCTCCCAGAATGTGGACGGCATGTGAGGCTGAGCAGTTAAACTTTCCCAGGAAGAAGAAATCATCTTCAGAGCAGCTTCACTCTCTCAGTTGGCATCAGCACCATCAGCTGCAGAACCCCAACAGGCATTTAGGGTACTGGGCCCCTCAGCCCTGGGGAACAGGACAATGTAGAACATTTTGAGGTACTTTGAGGAAATATTTAGAAATGACATGATCTTTTTCCCCCATCCTAGAATGCCATGAATCAAATGATCAACTATTTCCAAGGGGTCTTGGGTGCGCATGAGCCCAGCAGGGTTTCCTTCTGAAGCCTGGACCACAGATGCTCACCCGGGTCTGGTTGTGAGGGACTGTTGCGTAATCTTGTGGCGCTGGGGATGGAACCCAGGGCCTTGTGCACACTAGGCAAGAACTCTACCGCTGAGCCACACCCTCAGCCCCTTATCCTTAAAAAAATGTCTTTATACCTTTTTCTCTATAGCTGAAGTTCTGTATATATTTTTATCCCTTAAATATGACTAGTCATGTACCAAGTACTAACAAAGGCCCAACAACAGACTGGGAATGGTTGAGAAACTTCGAAGTCCTAAGATCCCCTCAACTCTTCGCACTTCCAAATACACAAGTGTCCATACAGGCTCATGGCTCCCCCTCAAGGAAATGAATAGATTGTACTTCCGTCACGTGAGTCCAGTGTATCCTCCCTATCTGAAATTATAAGGGATACCATGAGCCCCATGCATGTAATTAAATTAGTGCATTAATGCAAGGACCAGCTGCCCATTCAAGCCAAGACTGGTTATCTCTGCAAATGTTAAGGCTAGTCCATTTTCAAATCTCTTCATGTAGTTTCCAGAAGAAAACTTAAAATTCTAAGTTTCTGTCAGAGAATTTGATTCACTGCTTAGTAAGTGTTTCAAAATATAACTGTCCTGTGTTCTAATTAGCCAAGGATTTAGAGTAGGCTGGACATGGAGCTAAGTGCTTGCATGCATCGCCTTCATTAATCTTCACAATAACCTACGTGGGATGAAGAACACATCCTGGGGCGGCAGGACATCTTTCCCAAAGCTCCACCCAGCTTCTCTGCCTTTCAAATCCACACCCCCATCTTCTTTGCTACTCTGCGTCTGATGTCTTTTGTCCCAATCAAACTTAAGTAATTCTGGCTTAGAAAAATTATGCAAAAGCATCCTCCAACGTGTGTCACGCTGGCCGAAAGAGGATGTGCTCACGACTTTGAGTCAGATCTGCCTGATTCACTGCAAAGTGTCGTGCTCCTCTACAAGGAAAAAAAAAAAAAAACAAAAAAAAACCCCTGGCAAATTTAGCGCATCTGAGGAGTGATGACAGTGGTGGTGACAGAGGCTGCCCCGAAACTTCTGCAGCCGGCAGCTGTGTATCCAGTGGCAGCTTCCTTTGCTCAAGAGCTTGCTGCAGGAAAAGCTCCTCCGAGATGGTATGGTGTCTGCTGTCAGGATTCGACACCCTGGACCCTAAAGTCCTCTGTCTTTTCATATACACAAACACACACGTTCTGTTTATTTATTTATTTATTTATTTATATTTTTAAATTTTTTATTTATTTATTTATTTGTTTGCTTGTTGTGTTTGTTTCTTTCTTTATTCATTTTGTGGCTGGCTCAGCCTGCCCTGGTGGTGGCGCTGGCGCAGCATGTGGTGCCGGGGATCGAACTGCAGTCCCTGCAGTTGCCTGAGCCCTCCTAAGCAGGCGCTTTAGACCACTGAACCATCTCGCCGGCCCACGTTCTGTTTATTTTTAAGGGCGAGAAACAATTTCCTTGGGAACACGCCCTGCCATCCCTCGCCAGAAGTCACGCGTGCATTTTCCACTCAAACACGCTTGTGCACATGACCTTGTACTGCAGTCTGAAATTCCTAATGGGATTTTGTTTAGAGCCGTGAAGAAAGGATAACTTTGGCGGGCGAGGAAGAAGGGGGAAACCGTAGAGAGGGAGAGGACAGATGCAAAGATCAGCTCTCGGCCGACCCCACCCTTCGCAGCTGACCCTCATGCCAGGGGCGGGCATGCTGGGAAGAGGCTTCTGTTTGTTTTCTGGGAGGGGAGGGATCGTTTCAGAGCGGCGTTTCAGAGAGGCTCGGTATTTTTCTCTCCCTTGGGTAGGGATCAAGAATATTTTTATTTCACTGTTTGCTCAGAATGTCCCTCCTTGGCAGGAAGCATTCTCACTTGTTTTCATCCCTTTCTGGGAGACCGGTTTTCCTCCACAGCGCTGAAGCCGCTGCACCAGCGTAGGGGGCCCGTGTGGCCCAGCTGCCTCCAGAGGTGATGATGTCTGGGAACAGAAGCCCAGAGAAGGTTTCTTTCCCTTCGGAAATCCAAAGTGTGGGCGTAAGACGTCCTGGCCTGCGAAAGCCTCCTGCTCGCCTTCGTCGGAGGTCAGACTCTGCCTCTGTTTACCTTAGGAGCTACCTCCTGGAAGAGCAGCCCCAGGCCTCCTCCTTGCACACACGGCCACAGCAGCAGCGGGGTGGCGAACAGAGCCCGAGCCTCGGACTCCAGGTCTCCATTTCACAGCAAGTTTCCCCATCACAGCGGAGGGCTACGCGCTTGCCTTCCTCCACCGCCAAGGCAAGGCCTTCGACGCCCGCTTCTAGACGGGCTCTGCTCACACAGGAGAAAGGGTGGGGCGAGAGGACTGCCCTCGGCAGGGTGAATCACCCAGAGGAGGGCGAGGATGCCCTGGGTGGGCTGCGCGCTCCCCTACACGCACGAGCACGGAGGCATTTAACCTGCTCCGAGGACGTTCACAGGGCAGCTCTGTGGACCACACGCTCAGCCCACACACAGCAGAGCTTCCTGTGTGGGGAGAAGCTGCTCGGCTGGCTTTATCCCACCGGCTGAAATTCATTTTTCAAAAGAAATTAGACCAAGGGACTGTTGTTATAGCAACAGTCAGAGTCATTTACACGGCCTCTTCCCCACGACCGCACTCCGATTTCTGGGAGCAGCAATTCCTATTATGTATGAAGGGTGACCAAGCCGGAGCCTGGTGGACTCTTTATTAGGCTTTAAGATGTGGGAGCCTGAATTCTCTATGACCAGCCCGAAGCTCAAAGATGCCAGGTCTTTACTGTATCCGCAGTTATTTGATTTTGAAAATCCTTGTGAGGCAAAAGGCCTGTGGAGCCAATGTTTTCATCTCCTAGACAGGAACTGGACATGTGACCGCTGACTTGTGTGACCACTGCATCAGGAAGCAAACAGAAACACACAGGAGGGGAACGTCACACTCCAGACCTGCAGGACACCTGTTATAGATTCACACACTCTCAGCCAGGCTGCATGGAGCCAGAGTCCCTCATCATTGCTTGTGTCGGGAAGTGTCCCCAAAGTAGGATCACTCAAAGAGTAGTGGCTTTCACCAGAGTTGACAAACGATTGGCCATCTCAGGGCAGGAATTTCCAGTGATGTCAGCAGTGAATCAGAAGTGAGTTCATTACTGTACTCATCCAGGACTTTATTCTTGGAGTGTGGATTTCCAAAGTAATAGCTTACTCCAACACTTGCCTTCAGATTTCCTCGCCTTGCTGAAAAGCATACCTTGGCTTCCAAATCTTTATGGCAAACAACTTTCTACAGGGGTTCGTAATAGAACTCCCCACATCCTCCGTGGGAATCCACAAATATAGTAAAAACTGAGGGATCAAGGAGAGATACTGTGACCCCACCAACTCCCAATTCGTATGTTGATGATCCATCTTCCAGTTCTTCAGAATGGAACTCTATATTTGGAGACAGAGTTTTTAATGAAGTAAGTACATAAATAAGTTAAAGTGAGGTCATCTGGGTGGCTCCTAATCAGTATAACTGATGTTTTTACAGCAAAAGGAAATTAGGACATGACCACTTCCAGAGGAATGACTGTGAAGACGCGGAGAAGATGACCATCTGCCAGTCAGAGTCCTCTTGGTTTTTCTGTGCACCTCTAACAATGCCCGAGACTGGGTAACTTATAAAGAACAGATTTGTATTTCTTATAGCTCTAGAAGTTAGGAAGTCCAAGATCAAGGTGCTGACAGGGTCCGTGGGGTGCAGTCCTGCTCCTCATAGATAGCGCCATCTAGGGGCCCTCAAATGATAGAAGAGCAAAAGCAAAGAGTGCCTAAACTAGTTTCTGCCTACCATTCAGAAGGGTGCCCGCCCCACCACTTCTCAAAAGGTCTAGCTTTTAAAACACCACCACATGGAGATTAAGGTTCAATATGAATTTTGTGGGCAGTCTGGCTATAGAAAGGCCTCAGGAGAAACCAGCCCTGCTGACACTGTCATTTTGGACTTCCAGCCTCCAGACTGGAAAGGCATTCGTCCTGTCTGACTCGCCCAACCTTCTGTACATTGTTATAGCAGCCCTGGCAAACCAATAATGCTAATGATTTCATTTAAACCTATTTCATCTTCTCAGTGTCTTCCATAAGTTAGCTGCCTTCCCCTCCCACCCCCACTACCCCGTCCTAGGGATTGAACCTAAGACCTTCATGCAGAGCTATATATATATCCCTCACTGTTTTTTCATTTAAAATTTTGAGACAGGGTCTCCTTAAGCTGCTAAATTGTTCAGGCTGGGGCTGAATTTGTAATCTGCCTGCCTCACCTTCCTGGAGTGCTCAGATTACAGGCATGTACCACCACACCCATCTTTAATAACTATTTAAAAGGAATGTTTTGCACAAGTTTGTTCATGCTTTGACTCAACTGTCTGAGCTCTGAGGGGATGGTGGTTCTGGGACAGGCACTGAGGACACCAGGGAACAACACTGTCTGACCTCAGGAGCCTTCAGGCTGAGGAGAAAGGAAAGCAGACGATGTAAGGCCAGCACAGCGGGTGACACCACAAAGAGGGACACGTTGCTTGTGCCCAGGCAGAGAGGCTTCTGGAAGGGCCTGATGTGCAAGCTAAGTCTTCAGGGATTCAAAGTTAGGGGCGGACAGCTGGGCAGAGGGAACACAAACATAGCCTTTGGCCAGAGAAGAAAGAAGCATGTTTGTAAGCGAAACCATGAGTAGTTGCATCTGGCTTGAGCCAGGGTGTCAAGTGGAAATGCAGAGAAGCAAGGCTGGGATGGAAGAGCGGCATGGGTCACGCGGCGTGGGAAGGCCATTTCAGGTCGCTCACATGTCATCCAGAGAACCCTGGGAGACCCTGAGGGAGGAACAGTCGCTTGTGATGTTGCCTCTTCATTCCATAATACAGATGGTGATAGCTGGCTCCGGAAGTAAATGCTCCAAGACCTCTGCTAGGTGCTGGGACTGCTGTAATGGGGTGGCTTCTGAAGCTGCCCAGGGAGCACCTCCCAAGGCCATGAGGTAAAGGCTTCTCCCAGTGTGTGCTACTGGGAGATGTCGAACTTTTCGTTGGCAGCCGGAGTGGAACGAAGTTGGGCCACTGTGAACACTGGCCCCTTCCATGCTCTCTTCCGCTTCCCGGCCACCATAAGATAAGTTGCTTTTCTGCCACACAGACACAAAGCAGCCAGCCCAAGTGACTATGGGCTGAAGCCTCCAACACTGTGAGCCAAGACAAACTCTTCCTCCTTTAAATGGACTAGTCTAGGTGTCTGTCAGAGGGGGAAAGCTGACAGACAAAGCTAAAGCCACCCAAGCAGATTTCCTTATAGTTCTGGAGGTTAGGAGTCTTCGCTAAGGTCCGTGGGGTGGGCCTCTCCCACTTCTCTCACCTGGCTGTGTTCCCCCTGGGTCCTCCCACGGCCTTTCATCTGTGACCTCATGTCTGTCTCTGTGTGTCCAGATTTCCTCTTCTCATCGGGTCAGTGGGCATGTAGGGTAATCGCTCACCTCAACTCCCTTATTTTAACATAAGATGGCCCATCTCCAAATAGAGTTACATTCAGCAGTACAGGGAATCCAGACTGTTAACGTGTGGGGGAAGACACAATTCAACTAAGTCCTAACATTACCTATGTCATTTTTGTGTAGCATGGGCAAGGGGCCAAAGCCACCACTCACTTGCAAATCAATGGGGCACAGACTAATTCAACAACTGCTATTGCTCCAGAGCTCAGCAGTGCTTTTATTATGAACTGCATTTCTCTTCCAAATTCAAAATCAACATCAAGTTTGCTCCTTGACTTAACTTTTGCCAAACCTCAGGGTAGGCAAAAGTGAGCCTGCCATGACTTTAGGAGACGCGCAATGGTAACTGTTCATTCCCTGGCCCAGAGTTAATGTCACTTTACAGTGATGGTCCACCTGACCTCGCAGAGATACACAGAGGGAAACTGAGTCAGCAATGAGGGCCTTGACCGAAACCAGCTGAAACACAAGAGATGACAGCCCACATTCCCTGCTCCGGCCCAGTGCCCTGTATGATAAATTACTTAGCTTATAATAGGTTCAGAGTTTGTCAACTTTCTGTTCCAGTTGTGGCACACTGTAAATGTACTGTAAAGCTGTAGTGTCAAAGCTGTGGACTTCAATGGTTTTATCTTTCTTACCCAGCCATCTAGATATTATTGATGTAGTTTCCATTGGAATGCTACAGTTAAGTTTGCATAATATTCTCTGTAACTACCCACTCGTGTACAGTTATGGCTCCCTGAATCTCTCCTGGGACACGATTTTTTTTTCACCTTGGTCTCAGTTCAGAAGTAAGATTTCTTTTTCTAACAACGGATGATGACTGTGGAAATATTCCTGAAGTGATGGGAATGGAAAATAAAGGAGGACTTTTACTGCAATGAATATTTTGTTACCTTTTGTCCAATCAAACACTATAAATCAAAAAAAGCTGAACATAAAGGCATCCAGCAAGGCAGAGTAATAGATTTTACTGGGGACTGCCCACACTGCCAGATTTCACTAAATGAGGTTTGCATTCACATGCTTATCAGTATTTAAAAATACCCCGAGTATACACAACAGAAAATGTCAGGAACTTGAAAAGCAAAAATATGCATGTGGCATTTTCCAAATCTCCCTAACACATAGCAACTAAACAAACTTAATTATGTGATCAGGCAGCACCTACTTAACCTCTCCAGACCTCTGTTTCCTCAATTATAAAACACAAGGGTTGGACTACATGATCTCCAGTTTGTTCCGGCTCTGAGAGTCTTTATTTGGACTCTGGATTCAAATCAATAGCTTCCTTTCAAAATCACCCTGGAAGGCACCATGGAGTCAGATGGGCAGCTGAGCTTGGCAGGCAGCACTGGAGCAAGATCCCTTTTTCCTATCTGAGAGCAAGAATTCATGGCTTAAGGCCTTGTTGCCCTAAGTACATTTGAAAGAGAACTCATTCTTGAGTCTTGATGACATGTATCTTCAAAAAACCAAAAGAAACCAACTGAAAACCAAGTGTGTCAAGGACATGACTTACGTAAGAAGAATTTTTTACCTTCTGATAGTGTAGGTGGTAGCAGGAACTGAGCCGGAAACAATGCAAAATATGCCCCAGACCCTTGATTTCAGAGACAGGTGTGGCCTGTTCTCATGCTACTCCTGAGCATCTAACCGAAAGTATCCTCCTCCTGTTTACACTTGGCTCACACAACATGGACCTGGGTAACTTGTGCAGCTATGCACAGCTCCTTCACTAGGAATCATTTTAAATAAATGGCCTAAAATGACATGAAGGGCCTGAGTGTGTCCTCGTAGTAACTGGTTACTAGATCAGGCGATAAGAAGGGGCCGGGCCCCTTTCTGGGTAGCCACTCTGCCAAATGTCTCCCAGAGGAGGCAGCGGGCAATGTGGAACTGTCTTGGGCTCAGAGGCAGAGCCCTGGGTCCTTGGATCCTCTCTGTCCTGGCCAGGCTGTGTGCTCTTTGGAAGTCCTTTGCTCTGCTACTATTTTGGCCTTGGACAAAGTCAACTCCAAATTCCTGCCCTGACTTAATTGCCCAGAATGCTATGATCTCTGTAGGTTAATCTCAGTACAGCTGGAAATGTGCCAACATTTTAGGTGTCCTCTCATGGTAAGTAAACTGTATGCTAATAAAGTCTTCTAAAATACGAGCTAATTCCTATACCTGGAAGAAAAAAAAAAGACCACATCTATTGACATTCCTATGTATTGTATAGCAAAGTCTGACTAGTTTGATTCCCACTAATTTTGTTTTTAGCTAAAATTTGGCAAGGGGCCAACTCAATATTTATCTTTATGTATGAAATATAAAAAGAGCTTACTATATAAAAGAATAGGTATAATAAAGATTATAAGGAGAATGTGTAACCTACTTAAGACAGAAACGAGTCTCAAGGACTCAAGAGACTCAAATTTAAATAAACAATGGATACTGTATTATGAATTCTCATATATTAGAGTAGTTCCCCAAGGATGCTTATTTACTAACAGTTTGATAGTCTAGCTTGAATTGCAGTTGTTACTTTTAAATATATCACATGCAGTGCATATTTACTACTATATTTTAATTCAGATTTTTCTCAATTCAGAAAGCCGTTTGCCCAAATTAGTTTAAATTAGGAGGAGTCTATTGTATTCATAAATGCTTCATCTAAACAGCAGAAATGATGGCTGTAACATTTGTCTTAGGTTTGTTGGAGCTCGGCAGCTTAACTTCTAGTCTGAGATTTGTAAAGAATGAACATGGAATGATGAATGGCCATTACTGATTTCTTACAGCTGTAACTTATCAGAATATGTATACTCTAATACTGTGCCCATGGTAATTATCTCATTACTAGGAAGTGTCACAGAAATGCATTATGCAAAGTACGTGTTGAATCGCACTTAGTAATTTCTTTTTACGTTTAAAACCCAGAACCTTTGTGTTCTGTAATGGTTGGAGGTTAGCACGACAGTCATGCACTCAGGCTGATCTCCTGCTCAAGCCTGTCAACACCTCCTAATTTGGGAATGGGCACATTCACGTGTAGCCACTACCGTACCCTATGGGAAGGTTTGGGCAGGTTAAGTCTATAAAGCAGTTGGCCACCTTGGGAAGGACATTAAGGAAATTACTCAGCCTGCTGCAGTGGGTACCTCTCTTATGGTGTGAATATTTAATGAACAAGTACATATAATGCTTGGCATGTCTACGGCGCTCTCCACGCAAACATCTTAGCATCCCTAAAAGCAATGCATGGTAACAATTATCAGAGATGTGGGAAGCATCAGAGAGGCTGAAGACTGTGCCTGAGTTTCGAACAGCATGATGTTCACGGGCCCTGGCACAGCTCAGGTGGCACGAGGCATTAGGCCATGTCTACTTGAGTTGCCTGTCCATCCACACGAGGTGGGCTACACAACACAGGTGCAAACATTCCCTGAGATGAATGCACCGTTCAAATCAGGCCCTGTTAATCAGACCAGAGGAGTTAACAAATAGACAAAGAAACAGTATCTGTGAGCCATGAAAAGAAAACATCATCAAGAAAGTAGGACGAAGCAAAGAAGAATTTGTGGTCAGATATGCTGCAGCTTTGAAATGAGAACTGAGAGACTATTAGATTAGCATTGGAATAATTCACTGGGAATCTATGACAGGGTTCTTCCTGGACACCCTGCAACACAATGTCAACTGGGGACTTGTTAGAAATGCAAATTGTGGATGTCCTCAGATCCCTTGATGAGAAACTCTCAGACTGGGGGTGGGAGACAGCTTCTCCTGCTTTAACAGCCCCGAGGATGATTGGGATACAGGTGCATCTGTACTGCCTGATACCTTCCTTTCTAGCTGCCCTTCAATCTGCTTAACTTTAGTTACATTTAAAATTGCTCTGTGCAACTCATGGCCTCTCATTGGATAGCACAGTTCCAGAATTGCACTGCAGACAAATGCCGGGTTTGGGGTGAGTAGATGGAAGAAAACTGAGAAGGAGGAGATGCTAGATGTAACTCTTGCATATAAGAAACCTTGTTGGGAAATCAAGAAGGAATAAAGGCATCATGGCCTGTTAAGGGAAAGCAATCCACAAGTAGGTGAATAAATGTGAAGGGGAACGGAAGCTGGGGAGCATGAAGTTAACCCTAAGCAAGGCCGAACAGTGAGCATTTGTTTGTGGGGGATAAGTGTGAAGTGTGTAACAGGGGTGCAAGGCGCCCATTTAACTGTGGTAACAAAAACTTGCCACCAAGTATTTTTAAGTGTACAGATGAATGGTGCCAAGTGCACGTGGAGCGCTGTCCTGCCATCTGCACTTTCCACCTCCAGAGTTCTTTTCTTCTTGAAGCTATCTTAGCCCCCCCATCCCTCTCTAGCTTTAGGCTGAGTTCCAGCTCTGCCTCTTTGAATTCAAGCAGGCAGGGAACCTACTGGTGCCAAGTGACCTCAGACTTCCAGCCTAGAGATCTTCAAGAAATACATTTCTGCTGCTTATAAGGCCTACATGATTCCTTCAGGGCAGCCAAAGCGGACCAAAACATAGGGATAGTCCACACTTGGTTTCTCCTTCCGGCTACTGACAGACTCTCCAGTGCTCCCATATTCCACATATTTTGATAATTCTGCTAATGAACTTGGGAGTATAAACACCTCTTTGCAACCCTGTTTCAATTCTTTTGGGGATAGACCAAGAAATGGAACTGCTGAATCGCATGACAATGCTTCTGGTTCATATGACAATGCTGCTGAAGAACTGATATCATGCTCTCCACAGCAGCTGTGTTACTGTACATTCCCATCAAGATCCTTGTTTCTCTGATAATGAAGAAGGGCACATCCAAGCCATCAAAGGATTAAAAGACAAACACGGGGGAGAGATGCAGTGAGATGGAACTAGTGGGGTATAGTCGAAGCATTTTGGCTCAAATAGTCTCATTTTCTCAGTGATCCTGATACAAGGTTATCACCCCTGAGGAAGAATGCTGCTGGGAGTGGGGGAACACAGGGCTTGAAGACAGAAGGAAAGGAAAGTTGGGCAGGATTATCCATTACAAAGGGACCGGGGAAACTTTCTGAGCACTCCAGGCGGAGGCGTAGCTACAAAGTGGGTTAAACTGCATTCCTCCTAAAAATGCTATGTTGAACCTCTATCCTTCAGCCTGAGATTTTTTGGGAGCAATTGTGGCCTCTTCAAATGAAAGGAGCAAAGATGGGGTCACACAGCAGTAGCATGCACTCTGGTCAGCTATAGCATCTCATAAGAAGGACATGTGAAGACACAGAGACACACAGAGGGCACACCCTGTGACAAGTGTCAGCGGCTGATCCTGCTGCTGCCAAGGAAGCCAGGGGCTGCTGAAAATGAGGAAGAGGCAAGGAAGAGCCCCGAGCAGGGTGTCAAGGCAGCAGGGTGCTGGAGACGCCTTGATTTCAAACTTCTGGCATCCAGTCCTGCAAGACAACCAGCTTCTCAGCTTCTCAGCCATCTAGTCTGTGGCCTTTGCTACGGCAGCCTGAAGAGCTAACACAGTTCCAGAGCATGAATCCGCAGCGGGCCACGGTCATCCCACGCGGAGGCCAATGTGACTATTTCCAAATTGCCGAGTTTCCCACCTATGAGCAACACACTTTCTGACACTGTAATACTACAGGCAATAAACAAGTCAGTGGAATATAGATTTTGAATTGCAGTCCTTGCTAAAAGGTTTTCCTGCTTTCTGACTGTCTTTCCCAAGCAGAAATGGAACATGCATACAAACACACTAGATCGTATGTTTCTAAGAACTGAGAAGAGGGAAAAAAAAAAACAAATTTCCATATCGGGAGTACTGGAAATCAATGTGTGCAAGCGATTCTTTGGCACTACCTTTATCTGAAAGATCATCACGATTTTATTTCACCTACTCCTGTCCCCTACATTTTTTTCCTGGGTTACAACTTGAGTATGGCTCCTGTTTCACCTGCAAAAGTCTCACTCTAACCTTAACCTTCCTAGTTTTTAAATACAGCTGTTTTCACTGACCTTTGTTTTTATCCTAAGTGCCAATAAGACTTGTTTGTTTGTTGGATTTTTTTTGTGCTGGGAACTAAGCATCACATATCCTATGCACATGCTTTACCATGGGACTATGCCCCTCACCTATGAATAATTTTTAGGAACACAGTGGTACAGTAGAACACAGTATCTTCTGGCTTTTGCATGTGAGCTTTATGGGAAAAAGTCACCCTTAAGGGGATGAGTCAAATGGAGAGCCTTGTAGAAGGTTCTGGACTCCTAGGAGACTGGCGGAGGTGGATAAGAGAGTCGAGCACCCCGGGACCATGTGGGGTCAGCACCGCACTGACCTGGGCATGAGATAAGGGCTGAGACTCTGCCCAAGGTCGGGTCAGGGGAGCCCAGGGGCTGCACCTGGGAGACAGCTCAGCTCCCGCTGATATGGAGGTAACAACCCGAATTATCTGGTTAAGCAGAATAACCTTGAGCACTTGCCAAGTCAAAACACAAGTCACAGAGACAAGCTTAAAGCTTTCCCCTGGCTTCCTACTTGCTTTCTCTTTCAAACACACTTCTGGCTTTTGTTAAAATTCACCTACAGCCTAGTAAAAGGGGAGGAAGAGAGCTGCACTGCAGCAACAAAGAACCCTCCCCCTCCCCAAAACCCATATACATTTTTATATTTCTTCGCAATAAAAAATTCTTTCCCTCCATCCTCTCTCCCACAGTCCGTCACATGAGGAAAACAAAACCTTTTAGACTTTGGCTTTTTACAAAAGGCATATAGTGAAAGTATCACTGTTCCAACATTCCAGGGCAATTTCACAATCATAATGAAATGAGGGAGGAAATGGTTTCATTAAGGTCTAGAAACAATCGCCCCACGTTGTTGTGTGGACTATCTTTATAAATTATGGAAGACTTTGCCAAAATTAGTTCATTCCTTCACCAGACACTCACAGAGCATCATTTCTGCATCGGGCCCTCCGCGAGACGCGGGGGCTGCAGAGATGAGTAAGACGGGAGGCGGCCTCAGAGCTGGCGACAGAGGGAGACAGGTATTATTATTATTCATTATAATGCAGCTGGGCTTCCCATGCCCAAGCCTACCTCCAGGAACCTTGATTTTAATTCACAAAGAACCACATTGTGGAGAGAAAATGACCACAGTAAATCCTGTAAAGGTGGCAGGTCTCTCCAGAAATAGAGCTGCACTCTGAGCTGAGACCTCCTCTGACCGAAGGGCAGGGAAACCATACCCAGCAAGATGCTTAGCCGAACAGGTCTGAACCAAAGCACAGCAAGCGCCTGCAACTCCAGGAGAGAAATCAAAGCTGATTGGGGGAGAAAATTATAGACAGAATGAAAATCAATTAAAAAGGAAGATGGAGCAAGTTGGAAGAGAGTCAAAAACATCTCTCTCCCCCCACCCCTGTTTTTTCCCCTCAGAAGTGCCCCCAGAGAGTATTGGCTGAAGAAAGACATTTGAGGTTTCATAAACAAAGGGATCTGAGCCTGGCACTGACAACCCAGTTTCCACAAATTTTGGGTTTAATTCAAAGGAGCCAACTCAAACTATCAAAACGCAGCTTTTCATATGTGATTTTTATGCTTGCTTAAAACCAGTGGCTGAGGAGAAAGTACTTATACAGTAAATCTAAAATCATTCAATTACCTTAAGTCAACTGGGAGGCTTGTATTTACTGAAATAGGCATTTGACTCCCATATCACAAAGGCATGCAAATGACTCCCATGTTGCGACATCATTCTGGATAGTTTACGACTGGGCTCTTGGATGTTTGAGGAGCCTGGGAAGGGACGGCAAGCTTGATCAGGAAGATGCTACATCTGTCAGCGGGCAGCAGCAGCGTGTTGGCACAACCTCCTGAATTAACTGCGAGGCGTACGTCAGCTCACAGGAAGGGGGAAAACATCAACCCCTCTTTGGAAACAGATTCATGCTGCAAAATCATCCAAGTTAATTTCCTTCTGTTAATTAAGCCAGTTTCCTTATTAGCACAGGGAGATGACCAAGTCTAGTCTATAGCTAATGACTCACAGGATGAGGAGGTTAGCAAGCCCTGCCTCTATTTTAAACTGAACTTTCAGTGTCTCACAGAACTTGAATAGGCAGAACATGTCCTACCCAGGCTTTAGTTCTGCTTCTACTATTGTTTAACTAAGGATTATCTCAGAAATGCCCATGTAAGGTACCAACAAGATCTAGAAACTGCTAAATTCCTGCGCTGCTCCATCTCAGACATGTGCATGTGCCCGAGCCTAAGGTACCAAACGTCTAGTGTCCCTTGCAAGGCTGAGGAGTAAGCAGCATTAGGGTGTCCTCTGAACAGCCTAGGGACAAACACCTCACATGGAGGGTGGGGGATGGGCTTTAATCTGGATATTCCCGGCCTCTTTCTTATCTTAAGCAAATGGAGTGATAAAAGGGTGGGGAGGGGGACAAGAATTCCTCTGGCATCACTGGAATACAGGTCAATTCTAGAAGAAACCTGATAGTGGGGTGAGACCCGAGTCACCGTCCTTCAGACTGAGCCCAGCAATGTTGGTTCGCCTCAAAGTCACCATCAAGCAGCAGCCACTCTGTGCATCTAATCTGAAATCTTTCCTGTTCATTCCTACACTAATGTGTGAGGTAGGTGAACAGACACCGCCTATACAACTGAGGAAACTGTGGCTCAGGGAGATTGAATACATCACACAAAGTCACCTCGCCACAGCAAGGGAGTTGGGATTGAAATTCCAAAGCCTGTGTTTTCCTGTTGCATTCCTCTCCACTTGTGAGAGGAATGCATTTTTCATTCTTGAGCTATTCTGCAGCGTGACTCCTCAGTGAGAGAGGAAATGAGGGAAGACATCCTCAAAACTGCTCTCCCCACTCTGAGGTCATGGGGCACAGAAACAAGTATGGCCTGAAAGCAGATTTCTTCTGAAGGCTTTCTATCTTTCAGATGGCCTCAGAAACAGTTCTGTAGCTGATGCCATTGCTGATATCTAGCTGTATACTGGCCGCTAACCTAACCCCAGCAAGACTCTGGAGAGCATGATGTTGGTGATAGTATGCTGGCCACATGGGTCACAGTGAGGATGGGTAACACTGATGACCACTTTCCAGGGCCGTCGTTACAGGGACAGCATACAAGCACACACCTACTGGGAACCAGATCTGCTCCTAGGCTTGTGGAATGCTGTGCTCTAGCTAACCTTTGTCTCAGCCCTTGAAGGAGTGGGAGGTTGTCCACCATAGCTCATGGAGCTGAAGATCTCACACCACGCTGTCACCGTCTCCACTAAGTTCTTCCTATGTCTCTTACTAATCAACTTCATTTGCCTCCCATTATGCTTTGGATCTTAAATGTCCCCCAAAGACCAGATGCTGAAGACTTGCTCAGTAGCCTGTGGTGCTACTGGGAGAAGGAGAGATCTTTGGGGGCGGGGCTAGAGGGAGGGAGTTAGGTCAGTGGAGAGTGTACCTGAAGGGAATGCTGGGCTCCTGGCCCTTTTTCTTTTTTTGCTTCCTGGTCGCCATGAGGCAAGCAGCTTGCACTTCTGTGTATCCCCACCATGGAGCCCTGCCTTGCCAGAGGCCCTGACAGACAGGGCCAGGCAGCCATGGGCTGGAGTCTCTCAAACTAGGAATTGTAATAATTTTTTTCTTTTCAGTTCATTTTTCTCATATTATTTTGTCACAGCAATGGAAAACTGACAAAATGCCTCCTATGTGGCAGACAAAAATCTAGGCTTGTTCAGAAGATACTTTACGGACTCTGAGGGGTCCCAGACGACACGTATCCACCAACAGCATTTGAAGACCTTTGACAATTGTCCTCTTCCATCAGTGATTTTATAGTGACTTGTACAGATTTTCAAGTGAGTGTTCCTTATCCTCCTGTGCAAATACTATCATAAAATATATAAGCCATTCAGATACAGTTTCAAATGACACAGACACGAGTCCTACAGTATTAATACCACCCACTTTCTAAATGGAAAGGTTGACTTAAAAATGTGTTTTGAGAACCCTGAAAACTTATATGTAGAGTTGTGTGGCTTTGTATCTTTTTCAGAAAGGAGAGTCAAAGCTTTTATCAGCATCTTGGTATGGCCCACAACTTTCTGTAACTCTGAGGACTACATTCCCATCTGGTGAGCAGTAATGATAACCTTCGGTGGTATAACTGCACAGTTTTGCATTTGTGATGAGAAAAGCTTCTTACAAACAGCCTTGGTTTCCTTAGTCTGTAGTGTTGTGCTTTTGCAGTTGCAAGTTGTATGAACAAAGATATGCTCTATGCATGCTCTATGAGAATGGTGGTCAGAGAGCTGGGCTGTTGTCGCTGGTCTCATTTTCACCAGGCAGTGACACACCAAAAGGCACACAGGGCTCTGCAAACAGGTGACACAAGAGACAGATGCACCAGTGGAGGAGATTGGGCTGGAGACAGGGCAGAGGTGGGGAGCAGGAAGGCCAGCGCTCCTCTTTAAGTAGTGATTATTGCTATGTAGGAAAAAAAATTAGATTTAATCTATATAGTTCCAGAATACAAAGCTAAGATCAATGGCTGCAAGTACTGGGAGAAAGAATTCAGCCTCACTCTCAGGAGGAACTTTTAGGAAACGCTTAGGGAGATTCAAACTGGAAGGCACTGCCCTGTTAGGCTAACGAGCTTCCTGCCCCTTGAAGTTCCCCTACCTCGGCTGTGTGCTTCTGTCAGGAATTTGTAAAGGGGACCCTATTGGGTGAAAGGTAGGAGAAAATGACGTCTACCTATTAAGGTTTTATATCTCTCAGAAAATTTACAGTCAAAGACCAACACGCATCTTCTTTTACTTTGTAGGGTAGGCACCAGAAGCAACTTGCTTTACAAAGGGAACAGCGGCTCTTGTTAAAATTTGGTCTTTTACTGTTCTTA
>PVKN010013899.1:0-19590 GCA_004027915.1 Capromys pilorides | reverse complement strand
TAATTTAACAATAAATAATGACATATACCAGATATGCTCACTGTTTATTCCAGTACTCAGCCAAAAACCTAAATATCATTTAAATTATAAATACATAATGCAAATATAATGGCACAAAAATATCTAAAGTGCAACCAAATCACGAGAGAGAGAGAGAGAGAGAGAGAGAGAGAGAGAGAGAGAGAGGAGTCATGCAAATGGTCTAGGTCAGCCCCGAATCACTCTGTGCCGCAAACACAAGACGAAGCTTTGGAAGTTTAAGGAAGAGTCGGAGGGAGTGAGGCGGGGAAAAGAGAAGCAAAAAACTAGCAACATCGTGAGAACTGCTTCTTTCCGTGTGTGTAGATATATGTATTGTAGCTACATATAGAAATATTACCGTAGGGGAGAAAAAGGGGTACCATGGTTTGAAGAGGTCACAGCAAAAAGAAAAAGACAGAGACAATCTACTGTACTGAAATAAGAGAGAATTTTTCTAGGAATCCTCATGAAGTCACTTTGGGGTCCTGGGTTAGTGGGTTTGCAAAATGGACACAACACACACACTTGATTCGCTTTTCTGGTTCAGAGAAGTCAGCCTTGCCTGGGGTGGGACACGGGGGACAGAGGGGGTATCTAACTTAGAGTATGCTCTACCTGATTTCCAAGAGGCTAAGGCAGTGTCCATTTGTCCGGGGACCTTGGGATGGGACAGTTCTGAGTATAAAAACGCCCTTACAATCTGATGTCAGCATGCTTAGAGGCTATGTGGGGACAGAGGCAGCAGTGTTTGTACTGCCGCAGCTGCTGGGTCTGCTGCCCTTGATCTTGCTCCTTGAGCAGCACGGTACTGGTTTTAAAGGCTTCGTGGTAAAGTTGTATTGCTTTTCATTTTTCTGGAGAGGTGCCATCCCTCCTCCCACCAGGGTCCTTTGCACTCGACTTGGTCAAACCTTGAGTTTAGCCTAGTGAGAGTCAAGCACCAATAGTTTCTACCCAAGCGAGTTTGGAGTGGCCCCTGCAGAACTAACCCTCCTCCCTCTTCCTCTCTCAACATTGACCTTTGGTGGGCAGTGACGCTCATAAGGGACTGTAGGGTTCAAGGACAGTGACCCTGAGAAACGACTGCTGTTCATAGATAGGTTAGTCATTTGGCTTTGGTGGTTGCCATCTTGTAAACATCACGGCAGGAATGATCAAACCACCAGCTTGTTTTCCCTCTTTCTTTCTATCTTTTTTTTTCTTTTCTTTTTTTTTTCTTTTTTTAAACGATCCTACAGAGATGGTCCAGCTGCCAGGGCTACTTTGGAAGGCAGCATGCTACAGGTCAAAAATGTAAGAGGAATCTATTAAGGCTGGACAGCCCAGGGTTACTTATGCTCCCTCAGCCCCAAGTCCCCCGGACTGAAGACCCAAAGGCTCACTGACTCATCCCTGATTGATTTTGCGGCCAATCTCCCACCCCATCATCATTTGCCAAAGAGCCAGGGTGGAGGAAATATGGCGAGTTACACACCGCCACTTCCCAAGGTATAGTTGGCCTTATCACCCTAAGTGGTCTGAGCCCAAAGGGATGACCTTTTGGGTTCCTATAATTCACAGTTGGATATGACAGAGCTGTTTCAGGATAAGTCTAAGTCAAGTGTAGCCTCTGGGTTGAGGTGGGCTGGGAGGTTAACATCTTACCTGGGGTCCTTTAGATAAACCTGTTGGTTTTTCCTATCTTGTATAGGCCCATCTTAAGTTTTGATGTTGAGTTAAAACTACTTCTACCCCCTTAGTTATAAAAAAGGCCACAAGGAGCATTTATGTGGATATCTGGAAGTGAGATAATTATTCCATTCCCAGGAAAAGAAAAATAAAGCTAAGTTACAAAACTAAATCTATATGCAATAAAGTTCTTATATACTGCTTTGTTAAGCAGAGTCCTCTGGAATTTATGTACAGTACATTAGTTTTCAGCTATTTATATTCCACAGTTAGACCTTAAGATTCTCTGGTTTTAAGACAATTGTTAAAGATACTTTTAAAGCTCTGAGCAGTTACAGTACATAAAGATGTTAGCTTTTTGTTTTTCATTAGATGCAAGAAGATGCAGGCTCAAAGTCTGGTTGGAGAGCCAGGCTTGAGCAATTTGGTAAATGTGTCAGAAAGGAAATTAGACATTGGAGGATCAAGACCATAAGACACTAGCTCATTAGAGATCAAGAATTCAAACATGACATTCATATTCGTCCATGGCCAGCACAGATTCATAACACGAATTCCATTTAACATCTTTATGAGCATTTACGACATGCATTTAAATAAAGTTATTCGTATCTGCTAGCTCTACTGGGGCAACCACTCTAAAGGGCTCCACATTGTCAAATTACAATGACTGGGAAGATACATGAATGTTTTGTGTTTGAGGGTAGTCAGAGGGGAGCTGGGGAAAGACATCGCTAGAGGAAGGCGATGAAGGAGGGCACATTCTCCTGGGGACAGGCAGAACGCTCACACGTATTCTGTTTGTGGAAATGCTGCCACTGGAGAATGTTGGCATATTGACTACAGAAGCCTAGTTTCATGCAGTTTTCTTTAAGGGGAATAGAAAATAGGAACTACCTTAAAAAAATCAAACCAGGCACAGTACACTCAAAGTTGGTGTATTAACACCCCTAAAACGATACTAGTTTGGTGAGGTTGCCAATACCTCTCCCTGGTTACGCACTCTCGTGAGAGGTGCGTTTGACGTGGGAGGGAGAGTCCCCCTCACCTCGGAGGTTCCTGAGGAGGACTTTCAGCTTCTGCGGCTCACTCGTGCGCCTCCTGCTGAAGTCAGCTCGTGGGTGCGCTTGGGCGCAGTGATCTGTCTGCAGGATGTAGAAGAGGCTGGCCATGTTGGGCCCAATTTTTTCCATCAGGCTGTCTCTGATTGTGCTGACAGTGTCTTCGTCACATTCCAGAAGGCTGCGGACGAGTCTGTTGTAGTATCTGCATTGGGAAAGAAAGCGTGCTGCGTGACACTCAGTTGTGCAAACGAGCTAAGATCCGAGCTTTCTCCTGGGCTTTGTGCTGCCAACACTAATCCCCAATGGTTGAAACATAGAAGCACAAATAGCAAACCAGCTGAAGACAGCTTTAGCTTGCCACCTCAAATAGCATCTCCTTAGTCTAGATGACACGTTCCCTGGGTTTACCAAGCCATACAAAACAAATCTCTCTTCATATTTAGAGTTTAGAAGATGTAGATAGACCACACTTTGAAGAAAAGGCTGTGTTGTCTGAAAAATTTTAGAAACCCTCCAAAATAGGCACCCTGATCCAGGGGAACATTTAGTTGGGCTAAATGGCACTACGGAGACAATCCAGTGATTGATTCTACTCTCCTTTTGTAGAGAAAAAAACTAAGGAGAGCTGCAGATCATTCAGCGGGTCACTGACAGCAGTGGGACTTAGTCAAATGCAACGAATGCAGTAAGGTGAGCCCCATGCTCAATACTGATACTAGTCATTACTGCACGTGGCTTTACAGTGATCTTGATGCTTCTTGGCAGTTTTCTTTCTTGGTACAGATGAGCACATTTTCTGACTGAACTTTTAAGTCCCTGTCTTCTGTACCCCAGGGAGTTTTCCACAAAATTGATTTTTATTATCACACATTCTTCTAGTCTTGGTAAAGGCTGTTGACTGACCCTACTTTCAAGTTTCCTCCAAAAGCCTGCTGTAGTGAGAAGCCGAATGCTAGACAGTGAGGATATTTAAGAGGAAACACGAATGGTCTCTATGTGTCCGTGCTTCCATGAGAAGGTTTTCTACTACTTGGGCTTATGCTTGCCTCCTCATTTAAGCATCTTGTAGAAGCTTGGTTTCTGTCACAAAAGCCAGCATCTGTTGGTAGGTTTGTTTGTCTGACCAGGTTGAAGAGTTGTCATGGGCAGGTTTTGGGCTCTATTTGTATCCCTTACATGTAAGTGTTATGAGCTTAACTGGCTACTCACTCAAGACTTTTAAATAGATGTCGTGGCCACTGAGGAAGTCTAATTTTAAAAACATAATTCTCCCCAAAGATCATGATTTGCTAAAGAATAATTATTTATAGATCTGGTAGACTTCACAAGAAGAATATCCTTGCATCTTCTGAAAACTACTTTTGTCTTTGGAACCAGTTTTTAAACATCCCAAATAATGCGGTAAAGCACTATGGTTTAGGAATGATTCAGCCATCTAGTAACCAGAGCATAGAAAGGTCTTGTGATACTCTCTGGGGAAGAGTTCTGGTATTTTCCAATTTGTGTTAGGATGTATCTGTTCCACTGTGAGGTGACAGTTGTCAAAACCCATTAGCTCTGTGCTTGCTAATAGGAAACCGCCCTGATGGCAGTGACCTGCTGTACTCATGTGGGGAGACCCTTTCCTCAGAGGAACTGGAGGATCTCTCGGGGCACAGGATCTTCCAGGAAAAGAAACCTATTTATTTTTAACTCACCTCCTGGAGCACAGGATCAAACATTTTTCCAGAATAACTTAACCTCTAGAGAGGTCCTTTCAAGGATGTACAGTAAATAGAGTGGAACGTGGGGAATGAGGCACGCACTCGCTGACCCCTCTGTGGGAAGAAGATGACAGCAGTGGTGTCTGGGTTGCCGACAAACTCCTATCCTGTGCCCCTCCCTCTGGGGACAATTATATCCAGCTGTGAGTGAAGCTGGGATTCTCTGGCACACAGGAACATTTTCCAGTTCTTTGGAAAGCGCATGAGTCAAGTAGCACTTGGATAGAGGAATGGGGAGAAAACTGGTTTTGGAAAAACTGAGAATGATGAACTCTGTACCAACAGCTTCAGATACCTACTAATACATCAGTCTTCAGGCAGCTCTAAGTCCTGGGCTCTGTCAGGACCTGGGTTCTCTGTGTCTATTTAAGAGGGCAAGTGACTCTCAAAGGACAGTGTCCAGTAAGGACTTTATAACTTAGAAGTCAACTCTCCCACTTCTAGAAAGTTCTGTTTATGCCAGATGAATCCTCAAATTGGCTGGAAAATATGACCCTTCCATAGAAATAAATAGAAAGAATAGGAAGTTCTTTCTTCTTAGAAAGAATTGGAAGTACTTCACTGGCTGCAGAAGGCTAATGTCCTTAAAGACATTAACTTCACTAGCTAACATTGTGTCATATGTTTCCTATGTCCACACTTTGTCAGAGTGCTTTCTTTCTTTCTCTGAGGCAGTGTTGCTTTCTCTGGTGTCCCAGCCAGGACACTTAATTTCTGTATTTCTTGATCATCCTCTTTGCCAACCTGACTGCTCTTATTGATCCTTCACCCCACCTTTCAAGTAGTTCAAGACTCTTTTAGCAGCTCTTGAAAGGCTAAAAACTTTGTCAGGTTGACTTACCACTAACACAGTTAGCCCCTTTCCTCTTTATTCAGGATGGACTGCAGCACTGACCTCTGGAATGTGCTAGTCCACTCTAGGTCACTGAGTGACTTAGATTATTTTTAGACCTTGTGCCTCTAGTTAGAGTTGACTTAGCCACTGTCACTAATGAGCATGATGTTGTACAGTTACTATACCTATTGAGAGGACAGGCCTTTTCCTATACAAAAGAATGTGTGTAAACTGAATTGCTGACCACAGTGGTGGTCACGTCTATTCAATTGTGCTTGCATTCTATTTTTGGGTTGGGGATATTTCTTGCCAGCTTTTTTGGCTGCCATTTTTGAAATCAAAATAACTTGGCTCAAGGCCATGTGGATTCTGGGCCCAGTTCGGTTACTCACAAGCTGTGTGACCTTCAGCAGGTCACTCCTTGCTCTGAGCTTTCCTTCTTTAATCCGGAAAATGAGGCACTGCGTCTACGTACCAGTTGTCTTCAGCTGTGACTCCCTGGACTTCCGAGGATTCAATATGGGTTTTTCTTACAATTGAACAAAAAATACTACAGCCCAGGTTAAGGTCCCACTTTGCAGAGGGAGTTAGGACTATTTAAGAAGGTTCCTTTTGTGGGAGCAGAAGGGGACATGGCATGGTCAGTGGTCTCTTAGGCAGGTCACTTTGGCTGGAAGGACCTTTGCAAGCATGTTTCTTCCCATTGTGAAAATAAATTTCATCCTGGCTTTTTTTTTTTTTTTTCATCTTGGTGAAGAATAAGATCAGATATTCTCCATAGCTACTGTTCCAGCCATGCTTACCAAATAGTCACATACTGCCTAGGAACGTTCTGTGTGAGAGTTTATAAATAGTCCTTTGTTTCCCTTGATCAATATTATTCTTCTGTTTCCTGTTCCCTATCCTTGCCCTAGAGAGTTGGATGCTTGTGTCAGTTTTCCCACTCTGGATCTGGGTTGTCCTAGTTGGTTCCCAAGCTCCACATCACCCTGCCTGCTTGATCAATTCTGCCTGCTTCCTCATGGCCGAAGATACAGTTTGCCAAGGGGACACTCCGACTGTATTTTCTGGCTTAGGTGCATTTCTGTCATGGAAAATCCCCTTGTTCTGCCTCCTGGGCCAGTCAAAGGCTTTTGGATTCTCCTAGCCCCAAAATCTCATGCTAGATAAGTCACAGGAAGGTGGAATGAACCTATAACGACTTCCTTTTGCAATGTCTTGCCAATTGGCATCAATTTAGCGTGTGTCTATGGTGGGACAGAGGCTGGGAAAGCAGGATGTTTTAGGAGGGTGAGGAGTTTAAATAGAGCAAGGCGAGCCCAGCCTGGAACCGGAAATCTCTCCAGGCCTGAACAAGAATAATATTAGCCTGCTGAAGTAAAATGCATGGAGAAAGGTAAGAGCTACACGAGATATTCTGGCCTTCAAGAGCAGGCCATACTTTTCCCCCACTGACCTTTCTATTACATGTGAATCCAATTAAGATGAAGGAGAGAGATGGGAAAACTTTATGACAGTTTTTTAAGTGCGTTAAAAAACAAGGCAAATATTTAAAGGAAGAGTGGTGTGGGGAAGAACTTTGCCTGGGGAGGATGGGATCTTTCACCCAATCTCAGCACCCTCCTTTGGATAGGACACCTCCCTCCATACTAGAAGACTATGAAAAGATGATTTCAGTTGAAATAGCAAGATCAATATTTCCTGGAAATTTGTCACAGACCATAGCGTAGATCCTATTTGTCACAGGATACCTAAGGATCTAAACTTGTAACAATGGCTTTATTAGCACTCCCCTGCCCCCAGCGGCTGCACACACAATCCTCCAACCTCAGCCATAGTCTAATTAAGAAGCTTTCATTTCATTTCCTGATGGTCAAGGGAGTTTCCAACAGTTCGCCAGGTCATCCCTCCCTACTATGCAACAAGAGTCTTCCTGGGAGATTTTTAAAGCCAGAGTTGATAAACAGAGACAAGCTATGTGTGAGAGAGGGTGGAGGCAACTTCCCTGTTCTGAGAAAATTGGTTAGAACTTCATGATAGAGTTGCCCTTCCATGCACTAGGTAAACCATTTGCATAAATCAACTTGTGCTTTTGAAGGGCAATAACGTGGTTAAGAGTGAACCAGAAATTGTTACGTTAGAGACCTGAATCTTTATGTGAGGTAAGAAGGCACTTTTCCGGTCTTCCATTGCATTCATGTGCATGACTAATCACTCCTAAGTCATTCTGAAGACAGATGCAGGTGCCTGGCAATGAAATTTATGAAATACACCTGTGATAACTCTCAGAATATGAGAATAACATGGGATTGACTTTTAGGACTATGAGCAGATTTTGCAGAGCATCAAAGAATCATAGAACTTCAGGACAAGGGGCCCAATTTTTAGGGCAAGGTACACCACGGTAGGTTATGTTTGCCTTTCTATGCCATGCCTCCATGCTAGCCCTAGCAGCCCCTTTAGTTTTTGCTGGGAACCTTTCCAGCCCACTCACAAGGGCCAGGATGTCAGCCTTCTTGAGAATCAGTCCAGTCCAAATCAACCAAGATTTGAATGGGACCTCTGTGGTCACCAGAACTTCTTCTTGGACAATCTTGGGCTGGAGGGAAAAGATAACACAAGACCTGGAAGGGAGTTTACCAATGGCCTCGTTTAGCTTTTTCATGTTTCACAAAGAAAATCTGAGCTTTAGGAGATTAAGGTGGCTTGTTCTGGGTTAGCCAGAAAAATAGCTGACTGGGATGAGAACTGATCTGAAACAATCCAGATTTACAAAAATTCTGCATTATGACATTTAGCCAATTTTTTTTTTCTTTGTCATGGCCAATTATACCACTGCACAGTCATGGTTTCAGCCAAATCTTATGTCTTAAAAAGTGGTCTCTGGAAAGTTCATCTTTTTCCTCCATGCTTGTGGCAAGAAACGAACAAAGAAAATGCACCCAAGGATGCTGCAGATGAAGCTTTCCGGCAGCTGCATGAAAAGACTTTTTCTCTAACAGTGGGGGGAAATCCAAGCTGCTTAAACTGTCACTACCAATCACAAACATATTTTCCTGCAAAAGCTGGGAAGGCTGCAAGCTAAAATAAGAGTGTGACTGGCAATTTAACCCTCCTCCCAAGACTGCTATGCCAGCCACCCCCTCCCCTTCTCTGACTGCAGCCAAGGGGTGGCAACCGCACCTGTTGGAGTAGTGGTTGGGCAGTTGCACGACCTCCGTGATGGCCTCGGGGTTCCGCTTGGCGATGCTGCACACGTTCAGCTTGCTGTAGCACTCTTCCTGCACCTCAGCAATCATCCTCTGGAACGTCGAGCACCTCCGGATGGCGAGGAAGACCTTGGACGTGACTCCATTGGCGATGCACTTCAAGCTCTCTTTGACAAAGGCTTTTCCCTGTGTAGGAGAAGGGTGGAGGCAAAACTTTAGCTTTGCCTGGTGAATTCAGCCAGGGCATACAAGGGACCTCCAAGGGGCTCACTGAGGCACCTACTATGGCCATGTGCATGTGCTTACCATGAGATGACTGTCCCCATGATGAATTATTTTTAAATTCTATGCCCCTTAGACTATCATGAGAACTGAGCTCTGGAGAGAGGATATGAGATTAGCTTGGAAACGGTCATAACCCTACTCTACATCCTTGTCTTTGAATCTGATAATTCAGATCACATGATAATATGCCACGCCGTACAGTAAGAACTTCTCTGTTGGAAGAACATTTTTGTTTCCTCCTCAAGAGGAAAAGCTTTCCTACTCATTACCTCTCCCCTCACAGGCCAGATGCTGACAGCTCCTGCCAGTCTTGGGAGTGGGGGTTGGGATTCTGGCCCAAATGCATGTGTGTGTGCACGTGCGTGCGTGTGTGCGTGTGTGTGTGTGTGTGTGTGTGCATGTGCACGTACACCCTAAGAAGGAAATTTCACGGAGGGAGGCTAGAAAGCAGGCTGCTTCCCTCAGCTGCTTCCTAATTGAGAGTCCAACGCTAGCTAATGACAAGCAGCCGAGGCAGGCCAGGGCCTTATTACCTGAGTGTCAAATTTAGCAGCGCTGTACAAGAAGGACTTGCAGATGTCGTACATGCCATCTGTGTCACACGTGGAGTTCTCCAGGCATGCGAAAGCCCCGCAGCCAACCTGCAGAGCGCTATTGAGGCAGCGAACCACTTCAGCTGGAAGAGACAAATGTTCCATCTGGGTCAAACTGAGGTGCTGGGTGGACCAAGTGGGTACAGACAGAAAGTTCAGGGATAGGATTAGAAGAACTGAGGTCTGTCCTCAGGGGCCTTAGAGGCACCCCTCTGAAGGGTGGGGAGAGAAAGGGGGATGGGCAGGCCCTTGCTGCTCAGAGCTTGAACTCTAGGAGGGAGGAGATGCGTTTTCTCCATCTCACCACTGCAAGCCTTTGGTGACTGGGCAAGTGAGGCTAGCCTCTGCGCAGGGCACAGTGGCTTCCACTGCTATGGAATCAAAGTTCATTGCTCGGTGGCTGAAGGCACAAGGAAGCAGCAGCAGGTAGGGGCTAGTGGTCAAAGAGGAGCTGAGAGGGACAGGGGGTCCAGCTGGCATCTAAACAATGTGCTCTAGAGTGAAAAGCATGGAATTGCAATCCAGAGAATTTGCCAGGAGTCCATCTGGAGGGATGGACCCTTCTGATTTGGGATTTTTAACTTACCATCACCCTGGCAGAAAGGGATCTGATCCGCTGATGCCCCCCAACCCCGTGCTTAGAGGTATGTATAATCTCTCTCATATGAAAGCTTTTTTTTTTTTTTTTTTAAAGAGAGAAACACAGGTGTGCAGTAACAAGGCTTAGACACCCCTTGTGCAAGACTGGAAGAAAACCACAAAGAACTTGCATGAGCCTTTCTACATTCTGGATAAGATCTCCCATAAAAGTAATTTCTCTCCCACAGAAGGGGGGTGTTCTGGCAGGCAGCTCGACAAGAAATGATCTGTAGCCTTCATACCGTAGGATTCTTCTTTGAGATCAAAAGCGTGGTTCAGTTAGGTTTCCCCACCCCCTCCCACCACCCGCAGCCTCTGGGATATTACAAGTCATTTCCCTAATTATATATTTCCACGGGTTCAAATTATAACTTTGCTTTAAGCAGTTTTAATATGCATTAGGGCTGCTATTGTTTTAGGCAAGCTCGAATTGTGAATCACGGCATCTCTATAGCAACTAAGTACAAAAGGAAGGAAGGCAAAAGCCCTCCCCTCCCTTAGGCAGGGACCTGCGCTCTTCCAAGGGGAACGTCGCGTCTGCAGCATTTTGACACCTGCGATCCCCTCTCTGCTGACAGTCGGGGGAGAGAGGACAGGAATGGAAGAGGCGAGAGAGGGGAGGGAGGAGTCCAGGGGCAGAGGTGTCAACGCAGGCAGGCTTCCCCGTGCCTCTCCCTTCAGCCGCCGCCGGGGGCAGACACAATTAACTGCTCCCGGAGTCAGGGCGAAAGTAAGACCTTCCTCTGGGAGAAACAGCTGCTTCATTTCACAAATGCTCTTTTTTGCAAGGGGCTCCTGGCTATCGGGCTGCATGCAGAGTGGATGGAGCGCGAGGGAGCTGGGAAGGAGGGAGAGAGGCCGGGTGGGTGTGGGGGGTGGGATGGGTAGGGTTTCCTCTGTATCCGCCCTGGATTTGTCAGACTGAAAAGGGAGCTTCTCTGTGTGTTCTCTAAAGAGGCAGAGACGTCAAGTTATAGGGTCTTAAGGGGGGGGAGGGGGAGGGCCGGCATCAGACCAGCTGTGTCTCACCTTAAGACCGGCTTCTGGAAAGTACAGAGAGCGCTTTCAAGCATGCCAACATTCAAGCCTTCCCCGCCCCCTCCCCCCGAGAGGGTACGTGCCAGATTTCAGGCAATCAGGCTAGGCTTATGCAATGAAATACCCTCAGCAGATCGCCGGCTTCTTCGGTAGTCGCATGCAGTTTATTAAACAAAGGAGCTCCACTTCCTAGGGCTCTTGGATTACACTGGCAGTTTATTGCCACCAGGCACGAAGCACATTTATTGTCAAGATCAGCCGTGACAGACACAGTTGCAGAAGTGAGCCCAATGAGGACAGCTCTTTCGGGGAGAAACCGGTCCTGGGTTTGCGCTTACCTGAGTTCTGAGCTGCCACTCGGGATTTCCTGGGGCTCACAGAGTCATTCTGCTCCGCCTCGTGGGTTGCAGAAGCGCTGATTACCAGCACCAGAAGCACTGCTGAGTTTTGGAGCATTCTCTGAGAAGTTTCCGCTAAGTTGTTGGGTTTTTTTTTTTTTTTTCCTCCCCCCCTTTCCTCTTTCCCTCTCCCGGCTTGAGTGAAGATGTGGATCTGGATGTACTGAGAGCTTAGGTGAGGATTTGATGTGGGTTGCTCGGCGGTGGCTGCTGGGGTTGCTGCTGCTGCTGCTGCTGCTGCGGACACGGCTGCTCCTGCTGTGTCTGTTGCTGCAGCCTCTGCTTCTTGCACCTCTGGCTTTTGCAAACTGGGGGCCTAAGAGCTGCACCCAGGGATTTTATAGCCGTTCTTATCGGTCCTTAGGATCAGGGACCAATCACGTTCCTCAACTGGCCTGGCTAGCCAATAGGAGGGCACGCTATTTCAGCTGGAGCTTTTTGACTTCTTAGAAATATTTTCCAGCAAATTAAAAGTACCTGCTGCCAATGTTTTACGTGCGTGTGTGTGTGTGTGTGTGTGGCTGTGTGTGCAGAGATGTGTGAAAAAGCTATTTTCATGGAATCAAGGGATAACTTTGTACTGATGGAACTGAAGGAAAATCATGTGGAAATTTCTCCAAGGTGCCTTTTGAAATTTATTCATCGGTAAGAGAAACTAGCTGCTGAGGGAGACGTGGTTAGCGTGGGTGGGGTGGAGAGAGGTGTGAGCTCTTCGGATTAGAATTTAACCTAATTACAGCACTTTTACTCTAATTTTAACAGGGTGCACGCTGCGTTGTAAGCTGTAGATGCGTGTCACATCTCCACACCTCGGCGTGCACGTGGTCATGCGTGCTGTGCAGGTGGGGTGTGTGCTGAGGTCCCTGCGCATGCTGAGTTCTCGCTCTCAGGAGCCAGTAAGGAGGGATGCTGGCCAGGGAGAACGCCCTGCAGACGCTGACATGAGGGCCTGGATCCCAGCTCCCCGCTAGGCCAGCTCCACGTTCTTGGCTCAGTCCTTTTCTCTTGCTCTTCGTCAATGTTCAAATCTGTAAATGCCCACACTGCACAAAAGCTGGCATTTCTTCCACAGCTCAAATAATGTGGTTTCCTAGTCACATACATTACAAGTCTCCATCTTTTTTTTTTTTTTTTTTTTTGTCACTGGCAGGATTTCAAATTCCGCCAGTGTCTGATACTGTTGTAAAGGCTCCCAAGCACGCCCCCCACTCACACCACATTCAAGACAGACATGGCGAATGCCTGAGAATTAATAAACTGTGTATTCAGGCTCAGCTACCTCATAATCACGTTGAAACAATAAGCTGGCCAAAGCAAGACTAAACCTGCTGGGTAAACCAGTTCATTTCTTGGGGAGTGGGGAGGAGGCGGGGTGGGGGTGGGGCGGGGACTGCGAAAAGGGGTAGGGAAAGAGCAGAATGTGTAGGAGAGAAGACTGATAAACTCTGGGCTTAATGGGAAAATTACAGTGAAATCACAAATCCTGCCCAGTACAGCAGCTCCTATTTTCTTGTAAGTGGGCTGCAGGCAACACCGAGGCTTGTCCCTAACTTGTGAAGGAGGTTAACGATCCGTGAGAGGACAGTTTAGGGCAGGAAAGCGGTCATTAAAGGCTGGGGTGAGGCAAAGGGATTAAACAATAAAACCTTTAAAAAATGTTGAGAAGGTAAACGGGAAAGGGCGACTGGTGATTCCTACAGACTTGGGCAGGTTGATCCAGCACGGAAGATGGAGCCAATGACTACAGATCTTAAATCCTTCAAATAAAAATTAAAGAGAGCCAACTCTAACCAAATGGAGATCATTTGGATCTATGTGGAGGGAAGGGGTTGCTGAATGCCTTATAGCCTTCCCTTGGGGCAGAGGGGAAGGTTGCAGAGATGGAAGAAAGAACATAGAAGGCATCTACAAGGGATTTTCAGAATGTCACTAAGTAATTCATCCATTCTACTTGACACTGATTTAAGTCAGTCTTGCTATTCCTCTTGTACCTTTGCAGCTGAGATACTTGGGAATGGTTAGCGGAGGGCAAAAGAGGCAAGATCCAGCAGAAGGAAGGTGAACTGTTCTTGATCTTTCAATGTTTGCAGCCAAGTAGGGAAGGCAGCTGAGGAGCGTGTCATGGGCTGCCCTTCAGGCATGATCAGCGGGGCAGACTGTAAGCCCGTCTTTCTCTTATAACAGTTTAGGAATAAGTTCTAAGATTTTAAAAATAAAATTCTTGTTCTTGAAAGTCCCAAGATTTCTTTTTTTATTCATTGCTTTGGATGAGAGTGGTTGATGTCTAGGGGTGTGGAATAGACCAGTCTGCGTTCTTTTCTGAAGAGGAAACAGGAAGATAGACCCGGCTCCTTGTGGTCCTGGTGGGCAGCGCTCACTGCTCACTAGAAGGCAAGGCGGTCCACTCCTCACGTTGCGCTTTCCTTGTGTTGGTCTGCCTGGTGGGTGGCGAGAGGGTTCGGTTCCCACCACCCACTGTCTTTCACCTTCTCTCGGATGCTCTCACCAGAGCACAATGTCCTACAAGGCTCAGGATGTCATTTGTGTGTTTTTCTTCTGAGTTTGTTTTATTTTCCTTCTTATTTTGCTCACTCACCAGTGCATGCCAGGAGGTTTGCTGCGAGGTGTGTCCGTGTTTCACAATGGCAGGCATGCTGTCATTTGAAGAGACACAATGGCTGTCAGCCACTTTGGTCTCCGTGTGACTAGAGTGCACATCGACACACTTGAGACGTGCCAAGGCACGAGGTGAAGTGTCGGGGGAATGCTCCACGTAAATCTCCTCCTCAAACGTCCACAACCTGAGCATATTTGAAAGTCCACAGTTATTCCTCTGTTGTCTTACCTGCTGACATAGCAGTGATACAGCTTGGGAGCTCCTCAGATGACTTCTGATTCCTTTGGAGTTTTATTTTGCAGACAGCATGGACACATGGGCCTCCTGAGCAGGACTTGTAAAGTCACAGATTGAAATTAGGGTTTGGGGCCAATCTCTTCATTTTCCATAGAACACTCAGACAAGGAAAAGGATGGGGCTTCCTGACTACCTTGTAATACCAGTTTGTGTTGAAGAGGTTAAGATGGCAACAGGAAAGGAAGATAAATATGGGGAACATTTTGAATAAATGGATATTCTCAAGTAAACCAAGGACTTGGAGAATGAAAATAGAGAGGACCCATATGACACATGTCCTCTTCAGTTCTTGGTCCTGGTAATGTTACCATTGTGAGGGCTGCCGGGTACCTAGGGGAGGTAGGCACTTTCTGGGGTTCTGTGAGGTTTTAGAATTCATTACCCATTAAAAGATTTGGATGATATTCAATGTAGGTGAGGTGCTTTCCAAGCCAGAGCGGCACAGTTGGAGGTGCCCCAGGTGCCATGGGTGGGAGGGAGGGCACCTTTTGCCATTGCCTTGAGCAGGAAAAGTGTAAGAAGTGTGAAGAAATAGCTGCCAACACCCCAGGCCGAATGACGATGCCCTGGCTGTGCCCGTGCGAGGCTGGCATGAGTTCAGTGAGAAGATTAAGCCAAAAATCTCTATGGCTTTGTTGGATTTGGCTAGCTTAGAGCTAAGTAGTGAACAGCTCTTTGCCTTTTGGGTGAGAGGAGCTGGAGAGCATGGTTTTGTCATGAATGTTCTTTTCATTAACAGAGTGCAAGACCCAGCAAGGTTTTGACTAATCTTTGACATAGTGACCAAGATTGGATTATTTTTCATTGGCAATTTGTGTGTGTGTGTGTGTGTGTGTGTGTGTGTGTGTGTGTATGTGTGTGATGAACTGTTGAGTCATGCCTTCCTAAGATCAAGACAAAGGGGAGGAAGAAAATGAAGGAGGAAGATGACAGAAAAGCATTTTCCACCATTTCCCCCCCTGTGGACTTCAGGTTTCCTGTGTAGATAGTTTCAAAGTCTTACATGAATCTGTACTTCTTATGTACCTTTGATTGCTTTGAATTCTGCCAAAGAAAGAAAGTAAAAAAAAAAAAAATATTAGGAAGGCAAACTCCTCCCCCATGCCCATCCTTCCTGTCCCCACCGTGCTGGTTTACGGAGGGTTACTGTGTACCCAGCCCTGGGTCAGGCTCAGTGGGCAGTGCTCCTCCTGTGCCCCAGGAATCCGCTCATTCTGAAAGGAATGAGTGTTCTGTCTGTTTTCTAGAAATATAATAAAGCAAGCATATTGGAACAGAGCGTACAGGCTTGGATTCAATTAATGTTTCCTCGGTGTCTATCTATTCCAGCCAGGCGTTGCTGAGGATGCACTACCTCTGTGAGAGCAGGGCTGCCCTCCCTTCTCAATGGAGGAGACAGGCTGGAGAAGGACGATTTGCACATGGCCATGGCTGGATGGTGGAAATCTCCCAAGATCTGCTTCTTATACAAGTAGCTCAGGTTCTTCAGTGTTAGAGAGTGTGTGCCCCTAAACCTTGCCCCTCAGGGTGCATGGGGTGGAAGGGGCAGGCAAAGAAAAAGACAGGATGACCCGACAGGCTTAAACCGGAACAGGCAAGTTGAAATCAGCCTCCACTCCTGTTAACAGCGGCATCTCACTCTTTCAGGTATAAGTTGTGACGTCACTTTAGAACGAGGAGGAGCAATTCATACTCTGAGAGCAGCCTTCGGGAGTCTTCCAAGCGAGGCCTCTGACTCAAGTGTAAAAGAGGACTTTTGGGTTATCCAATCTGTCATTTAAAATAGCCCTTTGACAGACCTTAAGTGACATTACTCTTTTGAGACACATGGGGGCGCTCGAACCAACTAACAACGTGAAACTATTTCCTTACCAAAAAAAAGGTCAGACTCCTGGCTCTGTTTGATGGGCCATTATTTCAGGCCATCAGAATGCTTCTTAGGTGATAACATATGTTTGTGGCCTAGGGCTGTCCCTGTGACTTAGCCAGTGAGCTTCCATAGTATTATACACACTAGTGTTATGTACTTGCGAATTTTGCAATATATGTTATTCTAGTATTGTCTTATAGGGAAACATTGAATGCAAGCTTTTAAAGTCTTCTTCTTCAGATCTGATAATATGTGTGCCTGAACTATAAAAGGTAGCTGAAGGAATACATCAGGTAACAATGTATAGACAGATATATGCACAGTTATGTTTTTCTTTTTGCTTGTGGTACATTGAGTACAGAGAGTGCATCAGATAACATCTTGGTGTTACCTGGGATTAAACCTAGAGCTTTCACACTAAATCACACCCACCCCTCTACATGTTGAGGCAGGGTCTTACTAAGTCCTTAAATTGCACAGGCTGGGATCTCACTTGCAATCTTCCTGCTTCAGCCTCCCACCATGCTGGGATTATGGGCATGACCACAGTGCGGGGCTATCTTTGTAGTACTTTGAGCTCCTTGGCTTAAAAGGGGAACTTCCTCGCTTCTCATTACTGAAGGCAGAGATACTCCTTTCACACATTTCTGTGCATTGCGTTCTTTTAGTAGTCTCTAGGGAGAAGTTGAGACTGAATAATGCTATTTCTGCCACTTTTTGTGGCTTGGAATTCTTCCCTAGGTGTGTCGGAGGCAGGCCTATGGGAGACGTGGGCATGGGCTTTCTCCTGCCGCTTGTGCTTGCTCCCACATCCCTCTGTGCACGGGAGTTTGCCTTCTACTAGGTGCAGAGGCTGGTGGAGAGTGCCTAGTTATGGCGGGGCTGTCCCAGGAAGCATGCTCGGGAAGCTCACTTACCCACTAGATGCCTGTTCAGACAGAGGAACAGGGTGTCCCTGCTTCTAGCCCTGCCAGCTAGTCTCAGTTCTCTGGGCCTGGAATGGCACTGAAAGCGCGAGAGCCCAGGCCAGACGGTGCTACCCAAGGCAAGGCAGCATTGTGCAGGGCATACTTGGGAGCTGCAAATGGAAGGGTGAGTGGGGGTGGGGAGTGGAGGCGATGCAGGCAGTGAGCTGGTGCAAGAGAGACTTAAAAAACATGGGCGCTAGCATTGTGATGGATTTTGCTTCATGTGCCGTCCAAAGGCTAAGTCTATTTTTACTAGCTTAGTGGCTGAGAAAGGGATGTGTGGGGGAAACAACCTCTAAGGAAGTTACCTGACGAGTCCTCAAAAAGACCAGACAAAAGGCCAGCCAGATAGCTCAGTAGACTAAAGTACCTGCTTACTCAGAGCGCAGGGGCCAGGGTTCAATCCCTGGCATGCCATGCTGGCCCTGCCTCCGGGGTGTGCTGAGAGGGCCATTGATACTGGGTGTGGTGGAGTGTGCCTGTGATCCCAGAGCTTAAGAGGCTGAGAACAGAGTCACTATGAGTCCGATCTACCTAGCAAGACCCTGTAGATCCCGTACTAAATACATAACAACAACAACAACAAAAAGACCAGACAAAGCAATTATAGATTTCTTTAATTTGATGTTTGAAAATATTGCCAAGAAACTTACTGTGGCAATTTGGATGCATCTTATAATCAAGTTGCATTTAATACGTGTTAGACCAAAGTGCAACGAAGATCAACCAGTTCCTGGCTCTGGATGGGTGGCAGGGGACTCTCACCGTAGCCCGGTTTCCATAGCAGAAGAACGAAGCGCACACTGCAGAGGCAGAAGTGATGCCTGCACAGGTTGTCACCGTGGAGGCAGTGGTCACAGGGTGTCATTCCGTTTGCTTTCATGGAACACAGCTCTTTGGAAATGAACTCTCTCAGACTCTTTCAAAATTAGCTATAAGGAAGTTTGGCAGAATAAATGGAATCCAAGTAGGGAAGAAACACACTCTGGCCTCCAGCAAGCATTTTCTTGAACATGTCGTTGTGCAACTTGGGATGACAGAAGTCCAAGGGGGATGGAGGGAGGGAGGAGAAGTCACATTTCAGAGGAAGTGGTGCAAATCTTAAGTACAGAAATGTCACTGGGAAGTCACGGCTGCTTCAACAGGGGAATTAAAAAGGATGGGGCAGAGGAATATTCTCTCTTCAGGTAGCAGATTTCATTTGTATTTTCTTTGCTCCTTCTCATCTGTGTATGTATGATAGTTTCTTCACTGCCTTGTGGTTGACTGTCTTTCTGGCTTCTCATGTTACAGTGACAACAAAAGGAAAGTTTCCATGGGCTGTGTGTGTGTGTGTGCATGTGTATGTGTGTGTGTGTGTGTGTGTGTGTGTGTGTATTTACCCTCTTATTTCATTTGCTGTTTAACTCACACTCTGGGACACAGGAGACAACAAGAAGCGAGCTACACTGTTAAAGTCAAACATCAGAAGTGAGAAGAGAGAAATTTTTGCTGTGATATTTAACAGACCTTGAAAACTAAGATTGATTAGAAAGAAAAATCAATGTCTTGGGCTTTGAAAGACCCATGTTCTCATTTTTTTCTTTCTTTCTTTTTTTGTGCAAAGAAATAGGGAAATGGACCACAGGCTTAGACTCATGAGCCGAGCCCAGCTGTCTTTCGCGCTGCTTGTAGAGTCTGGCCCTCCCCCCCCCCCCCCCCCCCCCCCCCCCCCCCCCCCCCTGCAGCTTCAGCCCTGTAAACCAGCTGTAAGTGTGAGCTGAGCTGAAACCACAGAAGTGAGAGGCCCCCTCGGGTCCACAGGAGGATGCGAACCTGCGCAGTGTGGCCAGGCGCTTGCTTTCCACTGAATGAAATCTGTTCTGAAGGCCGGAGAAGCACTGAGTTTCCTCTCATCCCTTCCTACCCACTTCTGACTTTTGTCTTCTGTCATGTTTGGAGAGAGCCCTTGAAGCCCCAGTTCCTTTCAAAAGCAGTGAATGGACAGCCATCAGCCATAAAGTAGGGACGTGAATGGCTTCACACAAGGAGGGGACATTCACTGAGAAAGGGCAGCCCTCTGTGCAGGAGGTGAAGGCTATTGCTGCAGAAGGATTTTCTTTCTGGTGAGGAGGCCAACTGCAGAGTCTGTGAGCACCCACCTCCCCACTAGCGGGCCCATCAGTGGGTCCTGGTCTCACTCTCAGGATGGGTGGCAGTTTGTAAGTTTGGCTTTTGCTTCAACTTCTGAAGCATCAAAGACAAGGGAGGGAGGGAAGGAGGGAAGAGGAGAGACAGAGACAGGGACAGAGACAGAGGGGGGGAGGGCAAGAAAGAGGGAGGGGA